>CAUYRH010122125.1:0-35134 GCA_963574655.1 Perodicticus potto | reverse complement strand
AATGCCTGTTGTTTTTTTTTTTTTTTATTAAATAATACAATCCCTGTTACTTTGGGTTTGTTTTTTTTTTTTTTTTTTTTTTTTTTTTTTTTTTTGGTTATTGTACTTTTAATTGTTATACTTATGATAGAGTATTTTTTATGTGCATTCATAACAGAAGTAAACTAATAACACAGTTTTGACTATAGAACTTCATGACTAGTTACAGTTACAGAACTCAGCATTTTACGCCTTGAAACACCTAAATTTTCTCTGGCAATTAAAATTTCCTTCCTCTATTTTGTTAATGTAAGTGTCTGTCTGTTTTAATTCACCATTTTCCTGCAACACTCTTTGCCTCAGCCTCCCTAGTAGCTGAGACTACAGGCACCCGCCATGACACCTGGCTAGATTTTTCTATTTTTAATAGAGATGGAGGTCTCAATCTTGCTCAAGCTGGTCTGGAACTCCTGAACTCAAGTGATCCATCTGGCTCAGCCTCTCAGAGTGCTAGGATTACAGGTGTGAGCCATCATGCCTGGCCTGACAGTGTCCTTTCTGTGCAGTGTCCTTACTGTGCAAGTTTCAACTTGCTCAGCTTATCACTGCTGCTGGGAGGGCTTCATTTGTTTTTGTCCATACAGATTTTAGGTTTCTTAATATTTGTGTGTCTCAAAATTGAAAGTGCATATAGTGGGAATAAGATGGAGTCTGTCAGGCTAAGGCAGACATGACACATCTGATCTGGTTGGTTTAGGTCCTGCTTGACCTTCACCCCCTGTCTTTCATTCTTACTGTTTTGTAAATTTAGCTTCCACCCTGAAGATTCCTATCTCGAGTAGTTTGGGTGGATTGATTTAGGATATTAACTTTTGAACTAGAATGTTGTAATAGGTCACTGAGTTATAGTGATTATTATTTGGAATAGGGATTGGTATGGTCTTTGCTTTGAAATTTTATGTAAAAAACTGGAATTTTGGAAATGGAAGAACAGAACAGTCTTGGAGAGGCTACTCTCACTGTTTTCCAGAATTCCAGCCTTCTGACAAATAAAGTTGATGGACCTATCCCTTCTCTGCATATTGGCTGACAGTGACAGGTGGCCAGACCCTTTTCATCTGGTAACAAAACTTTCATAATGACCCACATATAAGGGACTGAACTAGGACTGCAAGATACACCTACTGCTTCTCAGCTGAGGGCTCCTTCCCTTCTAATACAAAGAGGTCTGTTTTCTCTCTAAGACTAGATTGCCAGCTGTTTGAGAGCAGGACTGTGTCTTATTCATCTCAGGTAAACCCACAGTAGCTGATACTGAAAATAGAAGTTGCTATCTTCCTAACTTCCTGAATGGAGCCCAGTTGACCCCCATATGAAAGTTGAGGGGCTTATGCCTAGAAAATTCCAGGAGCTTTCAGGAAAGCCAGTCTCTTCATCCATTGCTTGTCCTTGCCATCAGGGTAGGGTACAAGGAGAGGAAAGACAAAGACAAACTTGAACTTGTGTTACTAATGGCTAAGAAAAGGACTCCCATTTCCTATAGTTGGAACCACCCCACCACATATACTGAACTCTGGGCTGTGGCATGTGCCAGGACCCAGGGTTTCTGGAGGGTGTTGGTAAAACGTGGGCTGGACGATGAGGAAACAGAATGTGGAAGAAAGCCTGGGATGAAATAGAGAGACTAAGGCTCTGGACTAAGGCTAGTCCAGCTCTCACGCCTTGATCTGATGTGTGACTTCAGAAAGACACTTTTTACCTTCTGGGCTTCAGTTTCCCTTTCTGTTACATAGGAGGTTAAACCAGAACAATGGTTCATAACCAGAATTTTTCTCTCACCATAATCTTAGAAGCTCCTTTCAAAACACACAAAGGGACTCGGTGCCTATAGCTCAGTGAGTAGGGTGCCAGCCACATACACTAAGGCTGGCGAGTTTGAGCCTGGCCTGGGCCTGCTAAACAACAAGGACAACTGCAACCAAAAAAAGCCAGGCACTGTGGTGGGCACCGATAGTCCCAGCTACTCAAGAGCCTGAGACAAGAGAATCACGTAAGCCCAAGAGTTTGAGGTTGCTGTGAGCTGTGACACCATGGTGCTTTACCAAGGGTGCTAGGTAAAGACTCTGTCTCAAAACAAACAAACAAACAAAATGCATGAAGGCCTAAGGGGCCCACTCCAAATCTACTGAAGCAGAGTCCTCCTCAGGAGGTAGGATCTGTGATGGTGTCTTTGTCAATAGCTCCCCAGGTGATTCTGCTGCACACTTTCAGTTTAAGAACTGTTGGGCCAGGTTGTGGCCAATGGTCCTCCTAGCAATATGACTCCTTGCTTTTTCACAGGCAGTGCCAGGCAAAGGGGCTCATTGGCAATATGGCTGCTCCTGAGTTCCTCTCCCACTCTACTCCCAGGACACACACTAGTATCCAGGGAAGGTCCTCCCCTCACCGGCTTCCCTGCTCACCATCAGGCTCTCTGGCTTTCCTGGGTGGAAGCCACAGGGCTGCAGAAGTGCCACTTCCCCTGCACAAGGGCAGCACATCCCAGACCCTTAGAATCTACTCTGCCTTCTTCCTGGAAAGTACCCTTTGCATAAAGGATACTTTCTGAGGCATCTGGGAAGGAACCATCACAGGACAAGAGGGAGAAAGGCAACACCCATGGGACAGGAATTGAGAGAAAGGGGTCTCTACTGAGGCAAAAAGCAAAGGGCAGAAAATGGACCTTCCTGGCACTAAGGATCAGAGTAGGAACCACTCCTTCCATCTGGAAAGTTTTATAGCTTCCACAGTCATTAATCACTATCTTCTGGGCCTCACCCATACTGTTTGAAGCAGGGCCCATTATCTTCAGGTGTCAAAGTTCTTTCTGACCACCCTAGCTAAAACTTCACCCCCAACCCCATCACTTTTCATCTTCTTCCCCTGCTACATTCCTGTGGACCTTATCATTCCTTAGTATTTTATTTGATTTTATCATATATTTACTCATTTGTTTGTTATATATTGTTTTTCTTCCCTTACTAGAATGTAAGCTTCAGGAGGGCAGAGACTGTGCTTGTCTCACTTACTATGCTATCCCCAGTGAATAGAAGAGTGTCTGGCATATGAAGACAATGTTTGTTTAATGAATAAATGAAATGTATAAACAGAGAAATCAAGATCCACAGAGAAGAAGTGCTTTGTCCCAAATCCCATGGCCAGTCCCTGCTTCAGACAGGACTAGACCCCATGTCCCTCTTTCTCTTTATTCCCTTGACAGTGCTCTCTCTGCTTCCATGGAGTCAGGGGTAGCTCAGAAACCATTCTCGATTGATTTCAGAGCCAGGATACTAGAAGAAAGGCATTGGGCTTGGTGGTCAGGAGCCGGTGCCAACTAGCTGATGGCAATTACTATAGTCTTAAGAAGAGTCAACGTGCCTTCTATGGCTTTAGCCATAACCTGTGACCCTAGTCCTGGCCATCCAAGGCCACCCAGTGATTTGGGGGACTGAGTGAGAGTGTGAATGATAACAAACCCATCCCCACTGTTGGAGATACTCCTATTAACACTGACGGGCTAGTAGGAGTAGTTCAAGATATTTTAATAGTTTTTCTTCCTCTTAGTTTCCTTGTGGAAGGCTGTGGAACATCGCAACTACCTATGCAGGCTCAAGAGCCAGCTTGCCAGGATTAGAAACCTGGCTCTACCATTTACTAACTGTATGCCCTCAGACAAATGTCTTCTCAGTTTCCTCATCTCTATATACCCAAAAGGGCTGCTGTGAGAATTAAATGAGGTAATCCACGGAAAGAGTTTAGGGCAGTGTGTAGCACATAGTAAGTGCTCCATGTGTGTTAGCCATGATTGTAGTTATTTTTTGAACCCATCATTATGTTTTCTTCCTCTTATTGTTCTATTTGTGTTATTTTATTTTCACCGTCATTATCCTTGCTATTATTACCCTTATTTTGCTTTTTTCTCCTTCCACATATTCCATGCATTTTATTCTTCCAACTGTATGGAAGATGAAGATGCTGTTAGATGAATAAATGGAGGCACAGAAATCTAATGGTGGCTTGTCCTAAGTCTCAGGGTTCACTAATTCACTAAGAAGGCCATAGCTTCCCAGCTCAGGGCTTGCTTTAGTTGAGCCTAGTGCACTTGGGAAGCCTTCTTGCCACTACAGTAGGATCTGAGTCAAGCTGTTTAAGCTGAGTGGTGTCAAGCACTGAGAGGCAGAACTTCTAGATTGACCATGGCTCGGAGAGATGTTTACTATGTAACCTTGCCTGGTACCTAGCCATTGCTGGTCTCCTTCTCCCACAGCTGAGAACTTTAGACCCCACCCTCAGACTCAGCTCAATCTCTGGCACCCATCCTAACACTGGGCAGCCCCAGGCCCTCATGTTGGCTTTCACATCATACCCTTGCTGTGGTCTGGCCCTAGTCCTGTGCCCTCATTGTAGTCACTGGACTCTGGCTGGTAATAGTTACCAAGTCCCTACTTTCCTCACCCTAGCTGTGATCCCTGGGTTCCCTTCTTGGTGAATTGAGAACTGAGTCCTGACTTGCTATTGCTGCTCCCCTCACAGAATTAAGTCTCTGACCACTTTTCACTCAGCAGAGTCTTGCTCCCTCTGCCTTACTGTGCCTTATAGTGTCCCCTGGACTTTTTGTCAGTTGCTGTGCCCTTCCCTAAGACATTTTATGTATGAGACTGAGACCTACACTACTGCACTGGGCATCCCCACTTCTGGCTGCCGCCTCAGCTCTCCAGAGAGCTTGTTCTTGTTCTGCCTACCTGACTGCAAGTGTTGCCGGGCCTGTTCCACAGTGCTTGTGGGTCCTTCCATCTCTCAGGGCATCCAGGTTTGCTTTAGCAAACTGTGACAATGATCACCCACAATGAGGTATTTGGCTACCCACTAAGCCTGGCAAAGAGGTTTCCTGCACTAGATGCCACTAACTTAGGCTCTCCCTGAACTCAGTTAGGTCCTCAGGTCCATGGACCATCCAGGGGCCCTAGGAGGAGGTACAGTTTCCACTGTTGCTGGCATAGACCTTTCCCAAAGCCAGTCTGTTTCTTTCTCCTGATCAGTCTCTCAGTCCCCTCCCTCCACCTTTGGCTCCTCTTCTGGTTCCCTCTTCTCCCACCCTGCCCTCTCAGCCTTGCCAGGCTCTGGTTGACCTGTTAGAGCCAAGATGGCAGCCCTGCTACCAGAGCATTTGGAGCCATCATTTCATGCAGAAACTGCTCACATGCTGGACTAATGATTGACAATCCTGCAGATGCTCATGGGATTCAGCCCCCAGTTGCAACCGCTTCCTGTGGGGCTCAGCAGGACTGGCCTATTGGCAAGTGAGCATCCTAGAGAGGTGAAATGGGTTGGCTCAAGGTGGAGGCTACTGGGCCTGGCTAAGAAACCTAGCAGAGCTTGGTCTTCTCTCAGAATACTATGCCTACTTATAGTCAGTAGCCACTGTGACAGTGGGCAAGAACCCTGTGTTGCTAACTTGAAAAGTTTGTATTTCCTACCCCAAGCCCTGGTAACTAGAAGACCAGACTTTCTAACAGGAAGAATTTTACTTTTTCACAGGACATCTCATGTATTTCACGTATCTCATATATACTCAGGCTTGCCTCAGTCTCTGGCTGCTTGCCGTGATGGTACTGTGACTCACAAAACTCCAGTCTCTATATCATCTCTTAGCCATTTCTGTGCCTCTCTTCTTGAGTAGGAAGAAATTCCTACCATATCAAAGGAGATTATGCAGCAAGGAAATGGTCAGCTGCCTCCCACATGCCAGAACTCCCCCAAATGTGGGCATTTAACATGGTGGCTTCTGTAAGCTGGGACAGGAATGGAAGTGGAGTTTCAAAGTGTTTTGTAGAAATAGTTGGGCCTCACTGGTGAGGGAAGTTGGAGGACAGAAGGGACTCAGGGATTTAATGATACAAATGTATAGCCTATATCTCTAGTATAATCAATTCTTGGATTGGTCACGATGAGCACTGGGGACAGAAGGGGCTTTAGAGACACCTAGCCCATTTGTTTCCAAACCCACTTGTTCATCTGAATCACCACAGAACCAGGCCCTACTCCCTAAGGTTCTAATTCAGGATATCTGGGGGAAAGGCCTTGAAATCTACATTTTAAAATATAGTTATAAAATATAGTTATGAAACAGGTTTAGGATGCATTAGTCTAGTTCAGTTTTCTCACATTAAGATGAGGGAAACTGAGGCCTAGAGAGGCAAGATTTCAAGGTCATTTGGCTACTACCTAAACTGACATTGAGGACCCTCTATGATCTAGCTCTAATCTGCCCCTTCTCGTCTTCCATTCAATTTGTACACTCTTAGAGTTGCTATATAAAACACTGAATACAAGTCAAATTTGAATTCCAGACATACTTACGCTAAAAAAAATTATTCATTATTTATCTGAAATTCAAATTTAACTAAGTATCCTGTATCCTGTACTTCAATTTGCTCAATATGGTAATTCCATGCACCCTATCCTTAGACCTCTTGAATAAACTTACTCATATGTAATTTATGAATTATAACTTCTAGACCTTTGCTTATGCTGTTTTCTCTGTCTGGAATACCGACCTCACCATTTCCCCAAATCCTGCCTGTCTTTCAACCTGAATAGCACCTCTTCCACCAAACCTTTTATCACTTAAGCTAACCCTAATCTGGCTTCCAATGACAACTTTCTCTGTCTCTCTAGTTCTTCCTTCTCATGCTCTATTTTTCTTTTCTTTTCTTTTTTTTTTTGAGACAGAGTCTTACTATGTCACCCTTGCTGTCACCTCACAGCAACCTCAAACACTGGAGCTTAAGCGATTCACTTGCCTCTGCCTCCCAAGTAGCTGGGACTGCAGGTGCCTGCCACAATGCCCGGCTTTTTTCTTTGTTGTTGTTGTTGTAGTTGTCACTGTTATTTAGCAGGCCCAGGCTGAGTCCAACCCACCTGCCTCAGTGTATGTGGTCGGCACTGTAGTTGAGCTACAGACCCTGAGCCATCATGCTCTATTTTTTGTTTGTTTGTTTTGAGACAGAGTCTCACACTGTTGCCCTGTGTAGAGTACTGTGGCATCATAGCTCACATTAACCTCAAACTCCTGGGTTGAAGTGATCCTCCTGCCTCAGCTTCCTGATTATCTGGGACTATAGGTGCCCACCATGATAGCTGGATTATTTTTTATATTTTTAGTAGAGAGAGGGTCTTGCTCTTGCTTGGGCTGATATTGAACTCCTGAGCTCAAGTGATCCTCTGTTCTCAGCCTCCCAGAGTGCTGAGATTACAGGTGTGAGCCAGGGCACCTGGCCCTCATGCTTTATTTTGGATCAGAGCTCTTTGTCTAGTTGGCATAACTCTTCTGTAGAGCATGACCCAGCCTTTTGCCAGGATGAGCATCACATCTAAGCAAAGGGTACAATGTAAAAGTCTGGGCTCTGAAATTAGATGGCTTTTGCTTAAATCCAAACTCTATCACTCACTAGCTGTGTGACTTTGGGCAAGATTTTCCACCTCTCTTGGACTCAGTTTCTTTATCTGAAAAATGGGAATGATAAGAGTAATTTCCTCATGATATTGCTGTAAAAACTAAATGTGAGTTCTTAGAATAGACAGGGAATACATAAAGTACCCAATAAATGCTATTATTTAAATCATCATCTTCATCATCTCTGTATCCTTAGGGCCAAGAACAGAGTGGTGATTAGTAAAGTCTACTGAATGAATGAATGAATGAGTAAACACATGAATAAAAGTAAAAGAGCTAGATAAAAGATCCTGTGAACTATTTGCAGAAATTATAGATGCCAAAATGAGTGGCTTTGCATTGAAAATACATGTGCATTGGAAAATCATGTTCCTCAGGAGAAAGTTTATAGCCTTGAGGAATTGTATATAAAAATACCTATTCCTCTCTAGAGGGGAAAATTGCTGTTTGGAGATTGTTACACAAGTGTCTGTCTCAGAGGAACACTCCAAGGCTTCTATTCTCTACAGCAATAATTGTAAATGGAAATCACAAGTCCCTGCCTTCCTGTGGAATGCTAGGGAAATTTATTTCCATTGCGCTTTGCCTTTTCTCTCTTTTATGGTGGAATGCATAAAATGTAAGAATGGCAAATACTTAGAGACCAAGAAAAAAAGATAAAATATAAGTGCCAACCAAGTTCTGTCCAGGTTTACTCTTCTGATTCTTCACTATTACCCATGTGATGACTGATTCTAGGTGTCAACTTCACTAGCTTATAGAATACCTAGAAATTTGGGAAAGCATTATTTTGGGGTGTGTCTCTGAGATTGTTTCCAGAGATCAGTGTGTGAGTCTGAGTGGACCAGGTAGGGAAGATATGCTCTCAGTGTGAGTGAGCACCATCCAGAGAAAGCAAAAATAAAGAAGTGGGTCGGACATGGTGGCTAATGACTGTAACCACAGCACTCTGGGAGTCCAAGGCAGGAGGATCTCTTGAGCTCAGGAGTTGGAGATCAGCTCGATCAAGAGCAAGATCCTGTCTCTACTAAAAACAGAAACACTAGCTGGGTGTTGTGGTGGTCTTGTGTAGTTCCCAGCTACTTAGGAGGCTGAGGCAGTAGGGTTGCTTTAGCCCAAGAGTTTGAGGTTGCTGTGAGCTAGGCTGATGCCATGACATTCTAGCCCAGACAACAGAGTGAGACTTTGTCTCAAACACACATACACACACACACACCGCAAAACAAAACAAAAAGAAAAGGGGATTATATCAGTCTCTTGCTGAAGGTGGGATACACACTTTCTCTTTGGACATAGAACTCCAGGCTTTCCAGCCTTTGGACTTTAGGACTCACAGCCAGTATTCCCCTCTCTGGATACTCAGGTCTTCCCTGAAACTGAAAAGATATACTGTTGGCTTTCCTGGTTCAAAGACTTTAGGACTTGAGCTGAGCTACATGTATTACCAGCATCCCAGATTACAGACTTTGCAGATGACATGTCATGGGACTTCTCACCTCCACAATTGCGTGAGCCAATATGCCTAATAAATCCTTTCTCATATACATGTATATATAGACACAAATATGTCCATATCCTAATGATTCTCTCTCTGGAGAATCCTGACTAATATGTGCAATAATTGAGGGTTCATTAAGTTCATCTAGTGACAGGAAGCTTACTACTTTAGGGGATACTTAGTGCTATGATTTTTTGATGCTCTGAAAAGCTCTGACTGCTACATCAATTACAGACCCAAACTGTCACCCAGACTACAGTACTCTTCGTCATACCATAGCTGACGAAGAGTCATACCTTTAGAACTATAAATCTGGATTTTAATCAAAGGCAGTGGGAAAATAAGAAGCAGGAGATCTGGATCCAACTCTGAACTCTACTGTTGACTTGCTTGCTGTGTGAAATTGGGTATTCTTTTTCTTTGTTTGGGCCTCAGTTTCCCTTTTTTACATAATGAGTGATTTCAAAATGGACATTGTGCAAGACTCTTCTAACTCAGATGTTCCAGAATTCTCTAATGAGGTTTAATTAATATATATATATATATATATGTGTGTGCGTGTGGGTGTGTGTGTGTGTATTTTAGACAGAGTCTCACTAAGTCACCCTCGGTAGAGTGCCGTGGAGCCACAGCTCACAGCAACCTCAAACTTTTGGGCTTAAGTGATTCTCTTGCCTCGGCCTCTGAAGTAGCTGGGACTACAGGCACCTGCCACAAAGCCTAGCTATTTTTTTGTTGCAGTTATCGTTGTTTAGCAGACCTGGGCCAGGTTTGAAACCACCACGCTCAGTGCATGTGGCCTGTGCTGTAACCACTGTGCTACAGGCGCTGAGCCTAATTAATATCTTTTATGCAGTGGTTTTCAAGGTGTGAGCAAAGACAAGATATAATCTGTTCAATTTCTGGCATAGGGATGAACACAGTGACTTTGGGAGGGAAGCTACTCTTCCTTCCTCACAGGCCTCTCAGCAACACCTGATAGTGTCAAATGGAGGGACCCATCCAAATAGAACCCACCCACCCAAATAGAATGTCCCATCCAGGAAAAAGGGAATGTGTCAACCCCTACTCTTCTGACCCTTTGAATTTCCATCAACCTCAACCCACATTCTGACATCCTTCTTGAACTCAGCTCACCCTCACCTCACCTGGGTGGGAATAAAGGCTGCTCTTACCCACACAGAACCTGGACTCCATTTCCTTTCATTTCATGTTTTGGAATAATCTTTTATTTTCAGTTTTTGACCTCTTAATACCAGTCCTCTCTTCCCCTTCACCTGGGTTCCTTGGGATAGACTGGTGATTTGGGCCTTAGACAAGACACCCCTTCGTGAGCAGTGTCAGTTTCTGCGTGGGAAAATAAAGTCCGTAGTCAAGCAAGAGTTGATGTGATAGCTCCCCTGCCTGCCTAACCATAGCTGGCCATCCCCTCCAGGTTCCACCTTCCCTAACTGCTGCACCTTCCATATTCCCTGGCCAAAGAAAGCAGGCTTCACACCTGCTATGCTGGTCGTGGAGGCCTTGGGTATGAGGGAAGGGAGGTTCTGCTGGATTTAAAGCCCTTATTGGAAGATACGGGCAGAAGGAGATAAAAAGGAAGGAGGAAGGAGGACTTGAATTAACTGAAACAGCCTACTTTGCTTCAGGTACTGGATGTATCTCCCTCCCTCCCTCCCTTCCTCCCTTCCTTCCTTTCTTCCTTCCTTCCTTCCTTCCTTCTTTTGTTTCTTGAGATAGAGCACTCTGTTGCCTAGGCTACAGTGCTATGGCATCATAGCTCATAGCAACTTCGGACTCCTGGGTTCAGGTGATCCTCCTGCCTCAGCCTCCTGAGTAGCAGGTGCTCACCACAATGCCTAGCTAATTTTTTGTATTTTCAGTAGAAGTGGGAAAGGGAGGTGTTTCACTCTTGCTCAGATGGGTCTTGAACTCCTAAGCTCAAAGTATCTGCCCACCTCCACCTCTCAGAGTGCTAGGATTACATAGATGAGCCACTGTGTCTGGCTGTTCTTTCTTAATGACAAACCTAGAAGGTGAGTAGAAATCTTTATCCTCAACCTCATGTCATAGCCAGGGAAACTTGGAGGTAAAGTGACCTACCTAAGATGTTCACACAGCCAAAAGTAGCTGGGCTTGGATGGGAACTCATGCCTAGATGATGTCAAATCAACATCCCTTCTGCTTGCCTGAAGCAGGGAGAGCCAGGAGCATTCAGCACAGGAAATAGGGAAGAGGGGAACTAACATTTATCGAGCACCTACTGTGTGAGTACATATGAAAGTTATCTTGTTAACTGCTAACAGCAATTCCTTTATGAAAGTAGTAATCCGCAGTTTACTAATGAAGAAATAGGCTTACAGAAATGAAGTGTCCTTTGTGAGGGCATGTTGCTAGAACGCAGTAAGGCCAGGATTCAAATCTAAGTCTGTCTGGCTCCAAAGCCTCTGGTTCTTTAATGATAGCAAATAGTATTTGCCAAGAACTTACTTTATGCCAGGCACTGTGCTAATAGCTAAGTGCTATTATTATCCCCCATTTTACAGGTGGGAACAAACCCTAAGGCAGTAACAGGCCCAAGGTTACCCAGTAATGGAACTGGGATTTGAATCCAGCCTGTCTACTTCCAGAGTTCACGGGCTTAACAACCTCAAAGCTAAACTGTCACAAGACTCTCAGAACTGAAACTGAAGTTTCCTGATTTCTTAGATCAGGGCTATGCTGTGCTCTGTTGCCTTCTGAATGGATGCCCAAAGGCACAGCTAGTGCATCTTCTAATGGGAGCCTGAATTGAAAGACAGAAATCAACTCCGGGGAGCAGAGATTATGAGGCCTTCCTAGTGGCAGCTCTACTTCTGCTACAACAGTTGCTCCCTGGTTCTCCATCCTCCGGCCTCTGGCTGCAGGGAAAGAGGGTATATGCTCTTTTCCTGTTCTGGCTTTTCATCTCATGTTATATCTGGCCCCATGCAGGGGGCTTCCCCTTATAAGCCTATGTGCAGTTGGAGGTATGTGGGAAGGAGCCACCTGTCTTGGCTCTTGCTGACCTATTTTCCTGACATGGCCCAACAGGACTCACATCTGAGATACCTTGAGGTCAGAGCTGGAGAGAAGGTGAGAGATCAATTAATGCAACCTCCTTTCCCATACTAATGGGAAAACTGAGGATCATAGAGTAAGCTGTAAACCAACCTGGAAGGACCTTTACAGATCCTCTGGACAAACCTCAGGACAAAACCACTGGTGTTGAAAGTCCTCAAAGGCAGTCAGAGGCTTACTCAAAGCAAGTTAGGACCTTCAAAGGTCCCAGGACTTGGGCCTTTGCCTGACCAGCTTAGATCTCTGACAGGCAAATGAGGCCAAGGGGAGTAAGTTATTATGGGTCTCCTGATGACATGTGCACCCAGAGACCCAGACCTGGCCCTTTGCCATGGGGTCCTTGGAAGCCTTCTGAGGTCTGGGGATAAGCAGGGGGAGGGTCACTGTTTCTTAATGGCTTTCTGTCCAGAAAGCCTCTAGAATGCCCTACTGCTAACTGTCTTTTCTCTGAAGATCTGACTTTGGGACATCCAGAGGGTTCAGGTTTAGATTCTTAGCTAAACTTCTAGGCTAGAGGTGCCTTCTGAGCATGTCAGTGGATAAAGTAGGGAAGTCATCATCTTTTCAGTCTATCAGAGCTGGGAAAGAGCTGTTATGCCCTGAGGCAGGGGGGTGAGTGAAATGGCCCTTGAGGGCTCAGATCGCCTGTAGGAATTTCCTATGGACTCCAAGAGACAGCACTGGAGTTCTGAGAGCATCTGTAATTGTTGTCCAGAGTGGAGCTTCTTCCAGGCTTTCCCTGTACCTAATCATAAGCAGGAGTCATACAGTAGACTTGAGACTTAGAGATCTCTAACACTGCCTGTCATTGTCTACCTGGAAAAACTGAGATCCAGAAGGAAGGCACCTCCTGAAATGCCAGAGTGAGTTGAGATTCCTGACTTTAGAGCAGGGCTGGAGAATGATCCCCTGACACAGGGCCCAGAGCTTTTATCTGAGAAGGGTGCTTTGAATGCAAGCTATCCCCCTTCCTCTGCCTGCCTTCACACTTTGCTGGGTCCTGCTCCGGCTGAAGACTGTCCTTCCGTAACCTTTTTCCTTGTCACCCTTCACAGTCTCTGCATGTTCTGTGTTGTACAGGAAGGGCCAGAGAGAGCTGGGGTGTTAGTTGGGGGACGGCAGGCAGGCAGGCATGCTGGCACGCAGGTGGCAGGACTGACGGGTGAGCTGGCAGGCGGGCTGGACACCCAGAGCTGAGGAACTGTAATTTTCAGGGAATTTCAATTGGCATTGCTGTCCAGTCCCAGCCTACTGGTTAACGGTGCTGTATTTGAATCAGTGACCCGCCTTCTGGTCCCTCCTCCACAGCCGGCCTCTCTCCCTCCCACCCTTTTTCCCTCCCTCACCAGCCCTCCAGGAGGCGGGAGGTGCCTGCAGTCCAGGCAGTTGAGCTCAAGCTGGCTCAGCTGCTCTCCTCCCTGCAGGCTGATGGAGTCGGCTGGCTGTTTCTGAGCCCCCAGTTCCCTTTAGCCAGTACGCAGAGAGGCAGTGGCCTGTGGCCAGCAGAGCTCTGTCAGACCCAACCAACTCCCAAGCGCTACTATGCTTCTACTGGACGTTTTCTGGGTTTGCTTCAGGAAGGTGAAGGTAAGCAACTGCCTAGCCCCAGCTCAGCCTGCTGCTCAGAAGGGTGAAGGCAGTTGGGAACCATTGCATGCCTGCTGGAACACTAGGCCAGAGGGGCTTCTGAAGCTACTTGGAGCTAGATAGTTGTGGGTTCAAGTCTCGCTTTGTCACTTAACCGGTTCTGTCACCTGCTGATGCTTTCCCATGAAAACGAGTAGGCTTGCTGGCTTTATTTCATAGAACTTGTCTCTGTTGCTTCCCAGGCCTTGCCACAAAGGCGAGATACTTAACCTCTCTGAGCCTCAATTTTCTCAGCTTTAAAATGAGGACAACAGTAGCACCAGCCTTACAGAGTGATGAGGTTGGTGTTAACGTTTACATATCAAACATATACAAATACAAGAGATATGTGTAAAGTTCCTAGCACAATTCCTAGGATGGAGCATCCACACAAGTAGTGGTTTCTATTGTTATTATTGTTGTTCTTAATTTCCATCAACAGACATATACCAAGCGTCTACTCTGTGCTAGGCACCATGGGAGATATACAGACAAAAAGGGACATGGCTCTGTCCTCAAAGAGGAGATAAAGTGACAAGTATTTATCAAACATCTACTATATGCCATACAATGTGCGATATAGTCAGTTGGTCGGTAAATATTGGATTTCTGCTCTCAAGAACCAAGGAACTAATATTTATTTAGTATCTACCATTACCAGACCTAGATACTTTTAATTCTTCCCTGTGGTGGTGATTTTCACCACAACCCATTGTTTTCCTGCTTTTATACATGGGGAAATATAGATGAAATATAGATTTAATAGATGAACAGTTAAATATTTAGAAGGTCACTCAGATGTGACTGACTGGAATGACATTTGAGCTCCTGAGTCCATGCCCTTCTAGACACTATGCGGTTTCCCACAGTCGAACCCAGTAGAAAGACTTTCAGACAACTAGCCTGACCATAAGATAGGATGAAAAGAATGCTGAGACCTTTGGGAAAGAAAGATCCATTCCACTGGGGGAGACTTGGAAAGTTTCACAGGAGGTCATGTTTGGGCTGAGCCTGAGGCTTGAAAGAAGAGAAGAGTTTGTCAGTCAAAAAAGGGGAGAAGGGCATATAAGGCACGCTTGGTAGAGAGAACTTTCTTTGAGCAAGAGTTTGGAGGCAGTCAAGTGGTGGTGGTCTGGAGAAAGAGCTCGTTTTGTGATATGGCTCAAGGGCAGGGTTTGAGTGGAGAGGAGCTAGAGAGCGGGAAGCAAGGCAGAGGCTAGCTCTCAAAGGGTTTGGAATTGATCTGTGGGCTCATGGCCCTTATCTAGAGGGACCCTGAATGAAACTTTTCACCTATCTGTGGTAGAATGAGAGAAAAGTAGGGATAACGTGCAGTTTTCATAAAGCTAAATTAATTCAACTCAAAGGACTATTCTTTTCTTGTTTGTTTGTTTAAAAAATTTTTTTAATACTGATTGCATTTGTTAGGTAAAGTCCCTCTTACAATCGTGTTTTGCCCCCAAACGGTGTGGCACACCAAGACCCCACCCCCCTCACTCCTTCCCTCTCTCTGCTCTTCCTTTCCCCACCTCTCCCTCCTCCTTTCTCTGCTCTCCCCTTCCCTCACCCCCACTGTGCCATTAATTGTCATTAATTGTCAAAGGACTATTCTTTATTTCAAGATTGCTGTGTCTTTCCTGTGGGGCTGGGCATTCAAATTATCTTTTTCTTTTTTTTTTTGTAGAGACAGAGTCTCACTCTCTCGCCCTCCGTAGAGTGCTGTGGAGTCACAGCTCACAGCACCCTCCACCTCTTAGGCTTGAGCGATTCTCTTGCCTCAGCCTCCCAGGTAGCTGGGATTACAGGTGCCCGCCACAGTGCCCAGCTGATCAAATTATCTTTCTTCTACAAAATAGGAGTAAGAAATTTTTTAAATGTCTGTGGTCAGCAAATTAAAAAACTTTATAACATGCTGAATGTTCCCGTATTTATTTATTTAAACATTGTTTTCTTCTGGAAGGTCCAGGCAGGTGGGTTGCCTGAGCTCACAGGTTTGAGACCAGCCTAAGCAAGTGCAAGATGCTGTCTCTAAAAAATAGCTGGGTGTTGTGGCCAGCGCCTGTAGTCCCAGCTACTCAGGATGCTGAGACAAGTGAAATACTTGAGCCTACGAGTTTGAGGCTGCTGTGAGCTATGGCTATGATGCCACAGCACTCTACCAAGGGCAACAAAGTGAAACTCTGTCTCAAAAATAAAATAAAATAAATAAAAATTGTTGATGGGTGCAGTGGCACACTCCTGTAATCCTAGTTCTCTGGGAGGCCAATGAGGGTGGATTGCTTGAGCTCACGAGTTCCTTTGCAGACTCAGCACGGAGGTAGCAGGACACGCCTGAGCAAAAATGAGACTCCATCTCTACTAAAAATAGAAAAACTGAGGCAAGATGATCACTTGAGCCCGAGTTGGAGGTTGCTGTAAGCTATGACGCCACAGCACTTTACCTAGGGCGACAGCTTGAGACTCTATCCCTGCCCCCCAAAAAAGATAAAATAAAATAAAATAAAAATTGTTTTCCTCATCCATGAAATCTCAAAGTCTGGGGACTACTGCTTTGGGTTATAGAGGCTGATTTTAGTTAAGTAGAAATATAATTGACTGGACTGTTTTAGGGAAAGCACTCCAGTGGTAGCAGGAGGGCTTAGCAGAGTAGGTAGCAGAAGGGCCTAAGTGGAGATGTGGAGGCCAGGAAGGAGGTGGCTGCAATGACAGTGAGATGGGTAGGGAGGAGATAATGAAAAGCTGGATGGGAGAATTCGAGTATCTTTAAGGTTTGTTGTCCCAGAGGCACCATTGTCCACTATTTGGGTGCTTGACAATGGATTTAATTCCCTTTTCAATCATTATTCCAAGTTCTCAGACTTCCAGTAAACATGCCCCAACCCATGTCAGCCTCTAAGAAATTGTCGGACTAGGCGAGTTCCAAGAGAAGGTCAGGGATCTCTATCCCAGGTCCCAAATACTTGCACACATGCTTGTATTCACTATTGTGAATGTTCTCAAACGTAGGAATATACATGCATTTGTGCACACTCATGTATGCATACATACGCACTGGTATGCCATTCAAGTGTGGATATACACATAGAGATAAACATCCATATACCCAGGCACAAACACACACAAATTCACATACAAACACAGGTCATGTGCATACACAAACATAGACTCACACATGCATGCATACATATACAGAAGTAGACACACATGCGCAGAGATGTATACACTCCCACATGCAATCATGCGCAGAGACACACAGACCCAGGCACATCTACAAAATTCTGTAGATGTACAGGGTCATTCACATAGCGCAAAGGCACATTTGCACACATGTGCACACACAGAGGTCTGTGGTTGCATGTGTCCTTGGTACATGTAAATCAACACATGGCTAGATCTGAGGACTAAGAGGCAACCTACCAGACACATACACACACTTGGACTTGATGCTCCCTTTTCCAATGCTGCTGTTTTGGGGTCCCAATCAGGAAGACAAGTTCTCTGGGCTTGGAAGCCTGGTAAAGGGCATGGGCTAATCTGAGCCACCCTCTCTCTGAGTCAGACCCCCTGTGAGTGATCACAAAGCTGTGGGAAAGGTGACTGAGGGAAGGGGCATTACCATGGCAGGGCCTGCCATAGCTAAAAGGATCCTCTCCATCATCCTTATTGTGGAGACTGAGCCCCTTAATTCTTCTACCACATGGAGCTCACCTCCAGCTAAAGAGGTGTGAGGAGCAATGAAACAGACACACTTGGGTTAAAACTCCACCTGATACTCACATGCACGTATACTAATTATGTGCCTTTCAGCAAGTCTTTTCCAGGCCTCAGTTTTCTTGACTGCAAAATGGCACTAAGTAGTGCCTGCCTCACAGAAATGTCATGAAAATTTGATGGGGTTGTATCTTTAAAACGCCTAGCATGGAGTAGGTGGTCAATGCACATGAGTTTTTGGAAGCAAAAACTGGAGTAGATGGTCAATGCACATGAATTTTTGGAAGATTTCTAAACTGTATGCTGGGGGCATTAAAGCCGAGATCAAGGGTTTCTCTGTATTTGGAAACTCAGGGTTAGGGTTTCAGGTCTTCTCTGTCCGTTTGCCACAGCTGCCTCCCCTGTAGTCCTCCACTTTGATCTTGCCTGGATCTAGAAACAGAAGTGACCTATGTGGGAGCTGAAGGGTGACACCTCAGAAGCCAGGGATACCGGCAAGGTGTCAAAAGGCCCGGAGAGGGCTGAAGGTTGCTTTAAGTTGTTCTGGGGTTAGGGGGAGCCAAGGGACAAGGCATTTGGGTGTGAGATGAACCTAATATACATAGTTCCATATGTGTCTGATGTGTCTTCTCTGGAGATCAGCAGGGGCTGGGAAGTATCTATGATCTCTCAGGCAAGCATGCATAAGAGCTCCCCCCGACATAGATACACACACACACACACACACACACACAGAGATGACCATTTCTTTGATGTGTCCTTTTGCTCCCTTTCAGCACCTAGCATGAGTGCTCAGAAAGTGAATCCTCTTTCATGTTACTCCCTTTGTTTTAGGTGGGCCTATCAGGTCCTCGGGGGCATTGGTCTGGGAGGTAGAGAATCTGGCTGGAGCTTCATCTCAGCCATGACCTCTGGGTCACTATGAGAGAGTCAATTCTCCCCATTGTGCCTCAATTCCCTCCTCTTAGAACAAAAGTAGATAATAACACATTAGCAGAGATGGAAAGGCCTTAAAAGTCATCTATTACTCCTTCTCTGTTCTTCTTTCAAAACTACTGAAGAGAAAACTGAGACCCAGAGAAGGGAGAGGTGTCCCCAAGGTTACAGAGAGAGTAAGAACACAACTAGAATCAAATGTGGTTTGCATAATATACTGTAATCTCCTGGCTTGTTATGTGGCAAAATCCAAACACAACTTGTCCTTCGAAAATCTAACATTAATATCAGGTGGTATTAATGTACTTACCACATACACATGCACACGCACATATATACATACATGGTAGCAACCCTGCTTCACCCACCCACACGTCTTCTATGGTAGTCAAAGCCAGTCATGGACAGGACAGTCCCTTGTAAACTGGGAAGGCTCGTAGAGGTTAGTTGTGACCTGTGGGTGATTTTTCACCCACAGAAGGTAAATTTTTCCTATTGTGACTCAGTTTTCTCCTCTTATAACATAGGTAGATAATCACACAATATCAAAATGGCACCCCGTGCGTTCCTCCAGTTGTTATACTCACATATTAGGTCACGTGTAGGACCATATATGTGCACAAGGGCTATCCTGGGTTTACCCAAGTACACATTCTCAATAACCCTGTGAACCCTGTGAAGGCTCTCCCCCATGTGTACATGGGACTTCCATGTTGCTGCTCTTATGCCTGGCTGCCTGGGCCCCTGTTCATATGGGTGCCCAGGCAGGTTCATGTTCATGTATATACACGTACACACGTGAGGTGAGCATGCATCCTTCATATGTGTGCTTGCCCACTGCCTGGGCCCTCACTGCCCTCAGGCTAGCTCACAGTTTCCCAGGTTTTCCTGGAAATCAGGCTGGCTGGATATGGGGTGAAAGTGTGAGGAGAACTGGGTGATTCAGCAGTTCTACTACCAGCCTCTAGGACGTCTCTATTTTTCCACTTCTTTGCTCTTGTCATCTCAAGCAAGACCAAATGGCCACATGTAGTGTGTATTTGTTGGGGAAGGGGCATGGGGAGTGTAGAGAATTAAGGAAGGCACATGAATGTATACAAACTCTTGGGGTTAAGAAGGGACCTCAGAGATTTCTGGATGCCATCTCCACATGTCATTGTAGGAATCCTCTCTATTATATCTTGCCAAAGGAACAGCCAGACACTGTTGTATACCTCGAATGATGTGGAACTCACCACCTCCTCAGGTATTCTGTTTCATCTCAGGACATTGCTACAGGTCCCTTAACCAATCTGATGTGAGTGTGTTTGTGTGTTTGCTATGGACAAGGCCCAACTGAAGGACGTTTTATCCCCAGGGCCCTCTCTGTAGAGTTTTATAGCCTTGTCAAATAATGTGTCAGTTGAGTGGTATACCCATTCTGGCTGTGCATACTACAATCCACACTGTCTGTGGGTTATCCCTACATAGGTAATTGTAAGTCTCCTAGATGTCAGACATATACCATGTATCTATCAGGCACAGGCCCATGGACTGAGGCAGAAGAATAGGTGGCAGTAAGGTTATTAGCACAGGTGGAATTAAGGAGAGCTGTGAGTTGGCTTCTGGGCGATCTAGAAAGCTTTCTGGGAGTTTCCCAGTTCAGAATAGAAGGCAGCTTGGTGTGACAGAAAGAGCACTATGGACACAGTCAAATTGCCTTGGATATCATGCCCACCTTCACCACATCTAGGTAAGTGGTCTTGAGCAAGTCACCTGTCATCAGTTGATGATACTTTATTGAGTTGCCATCTAAATGCCCTATGGAAAAGCCTGGCGCTTTGGAAAAGCCTGCCTGGAAAAACGTCATCACATCAGAATCTGAAGATATGACCTACGGAGGAAAAGAGAAGAAAACTTCTTCAAAGAAGAGTAGGACTGGGGACAAGAGAGGGAAGAGGCACAGATCCAAAGGACTTGCCCTCAGAGGGGTTGGGTGTGTATGGGGATTGGAAGAGGGGGCAGAACAACACTTTGAAATGTGTGTGTGTGAGTTTGAACTTAGTGCTCCTGATGCACTGAAAAGACCAAAATATCTTGAGTAAGAAGATAGGGAGTCTAGCCCTTCTGAGCCACAACTTGCCTGCTATGTTAGCTTAAGAAAGTTACTCCACTCTTCTGAGCCTTAGTTGCTTACTCCATAAAATGTAGGTAATAGTAATGCCTTACAGGGTTGTTCTGAGACTTGAATGAGTTAATATATAGAAAGTTCTTATAAAAGTAACATATAGTAAGCATTAACCATTTGTATTACTTGTATGCTGGGAATAAGTATAATTTCTACTTCACAAGACTGTAGTGAGGATCGAATGAAATAATGATGGTAAAACATGTTGAGATGCTTATTTGTGGTTATCTTGAATGAAATTGGGGCATTTCCTTAGGCTGGAAATAGCCTTAAAAAATTCATTCCTTCACTCATTCAATCGAGCAACATTTATTGTGCACCTCAGAAGATAGATAACAGTGAGCAAAATAGCCATAGACCCCTGCCATATGGAACTTACTGTCTAGTGGTTATAAAATGAGTTTTTCTTATTCACAACCCTTGAATGCCCTGTTGGTAGGTATGATTGATTTAGTCTCGAACATTTCAGGATATGAAGCTGTTCAATCAGTCAACAATTTTAGTCTATCTAAATCCCACCTAGTCCTCAAAGCAAAGGGATAACCATATTGGAGTTCAAGTAATTCCTTCAAATAGCAAAGTCTAGAACAACCTTGGGCCCAGCCTGAGAATGAGGATGGGAACCCCACCTTCCAAATTTGCCTCACTTGAAGCTTCTAACCCTTGCCTCATCTCAGCATGACTGGTGCCATTTTCTCAAGAGTCATCTGAGGTTGGACAATATTCGTCTTGGCAGTGGAAGAGATGGGGATGGGCATTGGAAAGGTGAGATGAGGAGTGGGGGTAAGGCTTTGACTCTGACTCATGTCTCATCGGATACAAATTCTTACTTTTCCTTTAGTGTCTCTGTTGCCAAAAAGTGTACCAGTATGGGAGCTAGAGGGTGATGATGTAACTCCTCTGGCTATGATGGAGGCTTGTGGAGGCATAAGTAAGTGGGAAAGGCTCCAGATTGGCAATGTCAAGAATTTTTTTCTTCCCAGAGACTAGAGAAAAAACTAATATTAGCTAATATTTACAAAGCACATACTACGTAGTGGACACTGTCCCAATCCCTTCATGTATATTAGCTCATTTCATCATCACAGTAACCCTGTAAGGCAACCTATTACTCTCATCATCTTCATTTTACTGAAATACAGAAAGGTTTAGAAATTTATCCAAGGTCACACAGCTATTAAGTGGTGAATTTGGAATTTTCAACTTAGGTAATCTAGTCCCAAAGTCCACTATGTTTATGTAATCTGTGCCCCAGTTTCTCCACCTGTAAAATGAGAGGAGTTAGAATGGTTTATCTCTGAGAGTCTTTCAAGCTCTGATACTCTCATTATATTTCACATATATTCCTCTGAGCTTCCAGACCAATTGAAAAAATAATTACTGTTCCCAAAATGTCAGTGATTTCCACTCAAGGTCCCTGGGGAGGAGGAAAGGGAGGCCAGGCTCAGGAAAAAGAGCCTGGTCTGGAGGCTGGTCCTTCCAGCAGACCCTAGAGCCTGAGAACAGCTGGAGCCCTGGGAATTTCTGGGAGCCAGGGCCTGACCTGCATTTTTAAGTCACTAGCAACAAAAACAAGGAGCAGCAACTCAGGCAGCCTGTGCAGGTATTTGGGGTCCATGGATTCACAATGGTGTGGGGGAGTGAAGCTCCCCAGACTCCATCCCTTCAGCCAATCCCTGAGCTGCTGCTGCTGCCAGGGACCTTGGAGTCCAGGTCAATCGGCAGTTCCAAGGCTGAGACTGCCAAGGGGAAGAGGAAAGGTATCCACTTGGGGGATGGAGGGTGAGGCCCTGGAAATGAACATAGGCTGACCTTTCCTGGCCTCTCCTTTGTCTGGGTTGGTTGCTCTCCTGGAGCTGGAAGAAGACTGTGGAGGATGATAAAATGTAGTAGTGGAAGCAGGGCACCAAACTACTAGCCCAGGTTCTGCCTCTTTTCTCTGAGCCTCAGTTTCCTTATCTACAACATGAGGAAAAATATTCCCTACTTTCCTATTGATACAGTGATGACATGTGAAAAGGACTGCTACACAGCAGGTATTTGGTAAATACAAGTTCAATGTGAAAATAGTTGATTGGCTCTTCTAGGTGACTCTGGGCCCATGGCTTGGGCCCTCAATTTTTCACGTATAAAATGAGGAAAATTTTTCCCTGCTATTTCCTTCATGCCCTGTCTGAGGAGAGCCTAGAATTGGGGATATCTCATGGAAATGAAAGGGCAGTCAAAAACACTGATGTTACTACCCTAAGGTTGAGAAAGTGAGTCTTGTGGACAATTCCCTTATCTCTCCTTTCATCACCCTTCCTAACACCCCTGATCAAACTAGTTCAGAGTCTAGAAACGAGTCTCCATCAAACACTGGAAGTTCTGTGCCTCTTCCCTCTATCCCCTTCCTACACTCACACTTTCAGACCTCTCTCCCAGAAAGACTCCCAACCTCTAAGCAGGAAGGAGGGTCCCTGTTGGCCAGTGGGAAAGTCAAGTTTTCAGAACACAATATTCCTGAGATTATCCAGAGAACCCCTAGGGGTTGCAGCTGTTTCTCATTCTCATCCCTGGCCCAGCTATTTGCCTGCTGTGAAGTCAGGAAGGACGGTAGGGCCTGAGTCTGGAGAAGGCTGAAAGGGGCCCAAAGGCAAAGAGTCAGACCTTCAGCTTCTCTGCAGGCCAGTTGAAGAACTAGGACAGAGAAGAAGAAAAAGTGGCC
Organism: Perodicticus potto; assembly: GCA_963574655.1. Classification (NCBI taxonomy): domain Eukaryota; kingdom Metazoa; phylum Chordata; class Mammalia; order Primates; family Lorisidae; genus Perodicticus; species Perodicticus potto. Next base: position 11,919 of record CAUYRH010122125.1, on the reverse strand, counting down.
CTGTTGGGACCGGCAGGAAGGAATTAGGGGGAAAAAGCCAAAGGCCAGAGGAATTTCTGTCATAGCGGTGACTTAGAAAACCATCAGTATTCTCAGACCTGGCGTGATGGCTCACACCTACAATCCTAGCACTCTGAGAGGCCAAGGTAGGTGGATTACCTGGCTCAGGAGTTCAAGACTCCATCTCTACTAAAAATAGAAAGAGTAGTTAGGTGTTGTGGTGGGTACCTATAGTCCCAGCTACTTGGAAAGCTGAGGCAAGAGGATATCTTGAGTCTAAGAATTTGAAGTTGGTGTGAACCATAGCCATGAAACTCTACCAGGGCACAGAATGAGACTCTGTCTCAAAAATAAAACCAAGCAAAAAACCATTAGCATTCCTGAGGAATGACTTTTTTGGAGGTGGATAAGTAGATATCAGACCACAGTAGTCAGGAAGGGAGAGTCAGGCTTTCTGAGAGGCCTTCTGACAGGCCCACTTACTCCAAGCTGGTATAGGATGACTCGTACTCTCAGTGAAGAGACAGAGGAGAGAAAGGCTCTCAGAGGATTCCTCAAGAGTCTGTCCCAGACTCTGAGTTCTACCAAAGCTTCTAGAAGTCATTTCTTCCTCTGCTCTTTCTCAGCTGGAATTGTCCCTCACCCTCTTCCTTGTGATGAAGGATAAGAATTGTCAGGGATCCACCTATCATTACAGGCAACAAATTTGAAAGACCAGGAAAAAAATTGGTCAAAAGTGCAGGGTCGAGCTCAGAATGCTTGTGTTTATCAGTCCTTCTTGAAATCAGGTCTCCTCTACCCTTTCCAGAGGAGATATTGGCACTCTCCAGGGCTACAATACCCTATTCTGAGGAGAAATCATACCTGAATATGAGCATATGTCCCTAGATCATTGGCATGGGGTTTTAAAGTGGCACCATGACACCAATGTTCCATTTAAGACCTGATGGTAGGCTCAATCCAGCCTCAGCACACACACAGTGCTCCATCTGCCCAACTGCCTCCATGCTAGACTGTGAGTTCCTCTAATGAGGAACCAGCCTGTATCTTATGGACCCCTGTTTCCAGTGACAGTATGGCCTAGAGAAAGTTTACTGGGTGCATAGAAGGCACATGAATACTAATGTATGTATAAGAGACCAAACTCACTGTAGCCACCTTCCAGCTGAGAGACCTCAAGAGACAGAGGAGTAAGCTCCAGAGGGGTCAAGAGAGCCTGCTTCTGAGAGAGGGAAGGAGCAGGGGGTGGGCAGCTTGATGTGTGCCACACCTTTTGGGGGCAAAACACGATTGTAAGAGGGACTTTACCCAACAAATGCAACCAGTGTAACATGGTTTCTTGTACCCTCAATGACTCCCCAACAATTAAAAAAAAAAGAGAGAGAGAGCCTGCTTCCCACACAGGCCATAGTCTGTGTTGGCAAAACACTGGCTAGGCCTGGGGGCAGTGAGAGCCTACTCTGGAGAGAGGGAGGGCCAGACTGTGAATAGGGCACTGTGTGGCCCAGCTGAGAGGCTGGGGGAAGCTGGAATGTGAAGAACATGCTCTCATGACTGTGGCCCTAGGCTAGACAGTCTCCCACTAGACACCAGGGGACATGTTTGCATCTATGGCATAGGGTTGGCCAGGGGTGAGGGTGCTTGGGTGACAGGCAGGAAATGGGTGGAGCAGAGGAACCAGGCAAGGAAAGGATGAAAATCCTCTCAAAGGCTCCCCTCAAATAGGGGTAAAGGCTAGGCCTAGAGCCTGCAGGCTGAGAAGAGAGGATGCTGGGCAGAGTGAGCTCCAGCCCATCCACTTATGGCTGAGGATGCTTGGCTCTGACCAAAGACTATCAGAAACCTTTTCAACTTGTCTCCAAACTATCCCTCTCAGATCTCCCTATTTCTCACCCAGCAACCATCTTTTTCTTTTATCTTCCTTTTGGCCCTTTCTCATTTTCATGTTTTCAACATGTTTCCCTTCTTCTCACAGATACTCCTGATCTGTCTTTTACTGTCTGGCCACTCTATCTCCCACTAGACGTCAGGCGCCATGTTTGCTTTGGGACATCTTAGCATCTGCAGGCCTACCAAGTGCCTATTGGATAGCTCTGAGCAGATGCTTCACAGACCCCTTGAATCCAATAGTCTTGAGGTGAAATTCATTACAGTAGGAAGATTCCCCTCCCCTAGACCCCCATCCATTTTCTCCTCAGTTCCTGATCTCAGTCAACAGCACCATGATGTACCCTTATCCTCCCACAGCCTATCATTTACTTTGGTTTTACCATGTAAACAGTCCATATATTGGTCCCCTCCTTCCTATTTCAAAGGCTGCTGCTCAAACCAGAATTTTCCATTAGTCTGGTCTCTATGTCTCTAGTTTTACCTAATCCCTTCAAATTTGACCCAACCTTTACTCAGCTGATAGAATAACATTCTGACAGATAAATCTGACTACGTTACTCCCCAATTTAGGCTCCTTCAGTGGCTCCCCACTGGGCTCTGAATAAAGTTCCAGCTCTTTAAGATGACCTGCAAAATCCTTCATGACCTAGCCCTTGACTGCTCCTCCAGTCTCATTTCTCACTCTGTCTGGTACTCTGTTCTCCAGCTGGACTACATAGTTCCTCAAACCACACACTCTGACACCTCCTTGTCCTTATCTATGCTTTTCCTTCTGTCTGCCAGTTTCTTTGGCCCCTTGTCTGCCTGATGAACAACTCCTCAGCCTTCAAGACCTATTCTAAATGCTACCTCCCTCACTAAGGTCCTCATGACAATGTAGCCTACTCCCAGTAACGAATCACTCCCTTTGCTCAGTTCCACAAGGGTTTATGCTCTCCAGTAGTACTTAATATTGATTTGTGACAATTCGTGCATGTGATCAAAATTTCCCCACTTAGTTGTGAATTCCTTGAAGGCAGGGAGTTTGTTTGACTTATCTGAATCCCTGATAAGTACAGGGTCTATCCCATTGTAGCACCTAGTGATTGAATGAATAAATGAATGAATATATGACTCAATGACCCACTGAATGGGAAGACTGTCACTGCTAATCCTGGTCATTTTCCAGAGTCTTTGTAGCTGTTGGACTCCTGACTCTAAGGTCAAAACCCCTAAGTGAGAGGGCCTGGCCCTCTCAACCAGGAAACAAAATGGACCTTCACTCTGGTAGCAGAACTATCTCATGAAAAGGTTCATACATCACCTTCCTGTGAAAATCTTTCAGCTACCAAAATTGCATCAAGGTCCAGGTCACAAGAGGAGTGGGAATCATGGTCCTGACCTGATTCAGGCTATCATGGACCCCAGACACAAAAGAATAGGATGCCATAAAATTGGGATCCCTCTTTATAGACCTTCCTAGCATTGTTTTGACATTTACTAGCTGTGTGACCTTGAGTAAGTCATTTCTCTTCTCTCAGCCTCATTTTTCTCAGGCAAGATGGTCATGACAGTTAAAGAAGATCACTCATTTGTATGTAACCTGTAAATGCCTGTGTAAATTTAAGGCCTAATTATCTTCTGAACTATCTTTAATTCTGTTATACCTATGATGAGTTGGCCTGGTAACGTGAGGGAGTAGGAGCCTTAATACCACTCTATTCTACCCTTCTTATTTCCCCCAACTGTCATATTTAGGACCTCAAAGGGGCCTCCTTTGTCCTCCTCTTTTTCTTTTTTCCTATACTTTTGTCCACCATTGAGAATTATACAGACTTGCTTAATCATAATTCTACTTTTTGGCTTTGTAGGGGACTTTCATATCCCTTTTTCTGTATTAGTCTTTTGCCTCTGGTCATATCTACCAAATTCTAAAACTTTCCATCTCCTTCACACTGACATCGCTCAAGAATCTTGCCAAAAAACATGCTAGTGTACAGTTCCCATCCCTCTCTATTGTGGCCACTTATGGTCTACAAAGGTATATCTACTAGGCACAGTGGCTCACGCCTGTAATCCTAGCACTCTGGGAGGCTGAGGCTGGTGGATTGCCTGAAGTTAGGAGTTCAGGACCAGCCCGAGTAAGAGCAAGACCCCATCTCTACTAAAAATAGAAAAACTAGCTGGGCCTTGTGGTGGGTACCTTTAATCCCAGCTACTTTGGAGGCTGAGGCAAGAAGATCACTTGAATTTGGGAGTTTGCAGTTGCTCACAGCTGTGAGCTATGATGCCACGGCACTCTACCCAGGGTGACAGAGTGAGACTGTCTCAAAAAAAAAAAAAAAAAAAAGAAAGAAAAGAAAAGAAAAGAAAGAAAGGTGTATCTGACCTTTAGTCATTTTATGGTGAACTAAGGCTGGGACAAATTGCTTAGGACTAAGAATCATTGCGATCAAGTGTCTGCACCTGGTGTAGCAATTATTGTGCAGAAGATAAGAGATATGACACATACTGTGGCAATTCCTTTTCTGAGAACATTTTGGATAGTTTAGAGGCTGACTGCACAAAGATAGAATAGGCAATAAGGTCCTTCTACCTCTAAGAGGTACCCTTTTTTCTTTCCTTCCTTTATTCTTTCCTTCTTAACTTTTTTTTTTTTTTCAGACAGAGTCTTATTTTGTCACTCTTAGTAGAATGCCATAGCGTCATAGCTCACAGCAATCTTCTTGCCTCAGCTTCCTGAGTAGCTAGGGCTACAGGCACCTGCCACAATGCCCAGCTATTTTTAGACATGGGGTCTCAATCTTTCTCCAGTTCCTGAGCTCAAGAAATCCACCCACCTCGGCCTCCCAGGGTGCTAGGATTACAGGCATGAGCCACTGGGTCTGGACCTTCCTTCTTAACTGTTGATTAAATTTTTCGCCCACTATCATTTTAGCACAAGCTACTGACATTCTTTGCCTGAACTGGTTTAAAATCCTCCTAATAGATCTCCCCACTTCTACTCCACCCCTACAATCCACTTTCCACCCTACTAGATCTCCCACTTCTACTTCACCCCTAAAATCCACTCCCCACCCAACAGTCAGAGTGACCTTTTGAAGGTGGAAATCATATCTCATCATTCTCCTGCTCTATACCCACCAAGGCCTGCCTACTGTAATTTCACTCAAAGCTAAAATCCTCACCCTGGCCTTCAAAGCCCTATATAATTTGGCCCTTGCCTCTCTGTATAACCTTTTCCTGGAATGTTTTGCACATTCTGACTCCTTGTCATTTAGGTTTCTGCTTAAAGTTCAGTTCCTCAGAGAGACCCCTCTGGCCACCTCCCTATTCCCCTTACCCGATCATTCTCTATCTCATTCTGGTTTTTTAAGTTTCTCCTTGGTTCTTGATGATGCCTGAAATTTCCTTCTTTCTTTCTTTCTTTATTATTTGTCCCTTCCCACTAGGAGTTTAGTCCACGAGGACCTTCTCTGTGTAGATCACTAGCATACCCGTAGCATCTTAGTTAGTACTTTATACAGCATTGGTGTTCGTTCCAGAAATATTTGTTGAATAAATGAATTTATAAAGTGTTTAATCATTTTATCTTTTTTCTTTTTTTTTGAGACAGAGCCTCAAGCTGTCACCCTGGATAGAGTGCTGTGGCATCACAGCTCACAGCAACCTCCAATTCCTGGGCTCAAGCAAGTCTCCTGCCTCCGCCTCCCGAGCAGCTGGGACTACAGGCGTCTGCCACAAGGCCCGGCCATTTTTTGGTTGCAGCTGTCATTATTGTTTGGCGGGCCTGGGCTGGATTCGAACCCGCCAGCTCAGGTGAACGTGGCTGGCGCCTTAGCCTGTTGAGCCACAGGCGCTGAGCCGTGTTTAATCATTTTAAAAGTGCTTTCATGTACATTAATTTCTCACAAAACCTGTGAGGTCATAATTTTTACTCTCTTAGTCTCATGGATGCAGAAACTGAGGCCCAAGAGGTTATGAATGGGGGAGGTACCTGTAGCTCAATGGGTAGGGTGCTGGCCACATACACCAAGGCTATGGGTTCGAACCCAGCCTGGGCATGCTAAACAACAATGGCAACAACAACAACAAAAATAGCTGGGCAGGCACCTGTAGTCCCAGTTACTTGGGTGGCAGAGGCAAGAGAATCAGTTTAAGCCCTTGTGTTTGAGGTTGCTGAGAGCTGTGATGCCATGGCACTCTACCCAGGGCAGCATCTTGAGACTCTGTCTCAGAAAAAAAAAAAAAGGAGTTTATGAATGATGTCCACTGCCACATAATCAGAAAATAGAGAAAGGTGGCCCTGAACTTGGGCTCTTTAGTTATAAATACTGCTCTTTCCACCAACACACCTATTCTTTGAGAATCTTAATTGTCAGGCCTTAGAACAGTGCTCTGAGCTGTGGCAGACTATCTCCATCCAATTCCCTGACTTGGGAGCACTTTCCATTCAGAGAGACTGAAGTGAAACAGAGGAATCAGCTTACAGGGTAGAAGGAAGTATGGTTGTATGGAGTAGGCAGTCAGGAGCCTGGAATTCTAGGCTCCACTTTGCTCCTTCCTTCAGTTTCCTTTTCTGTGGGTCTCAATGTGTCCTGCTATAAAATGGGTAGGTTGAATTTACTGACCTTAAGGTCTCTCTGTTCCCGTTTGAATGCTGTGTCTCTATAATGCCTTGACTTCTTTGTTTCCTTTGCAGTGTTTCCCATTGCTGCACGTGGGGAAGAATACTGGTAAGTATATGATTCAAGGTCACAAATGGCATACAGTAAGACTGAAGTTCTTGGCGGTTCTCATGGAGCAGCTGATCTGGTGCCTAGGCAGCAGAGCCAATGGCCAAGATATAAAAGCTGTCCTCTCTGTCTCCCTCCACTGGGCATTTACTGGCCTCTTCAGGCCCTGCCTTTTGGATCAAGTGTATAACGTTTTAGTTCTGAAAGGGAGGTTTTGCTCTTGACAGGGAGCCAAAGGAGGACTTCCTTCCAAAGCTATCAACAAGTGGCAGCCACTCCATAAGCTTCCCTTGTTCTCCAATGCCTTTTTCCACTGGGGTGGGAGATACGTCAGGAGAGTGGAGGATGAAAGGAGACTTGGAATTTGGGTTCAGTGTCTGTAATATTCCCAGCACTTGCTTTATCTAGAAGGTTTCCAAGAGGAGGTAGCCTTCACAGTTAGACTGAAGGGATATAAATATAGCCTCGAAGTATAGTAAAAGTTTCCTTCCTTTTGTGTTTCTTTGAACCTGGCTCTAGTGTCCTATTTGGGTGTGGATAAGTGGGTGGCAACTACCTTCTGTTGAAGAGGACACAGTTGTCTCAAGAGGGGTGACAGCTTTATGGAGGAAGAGAGAGAAGGGTACTGGTCAGGAGTTTGCTGACAGGCCAGGCTTTGCTGAGGTCATCAAAGCCATCCTACTGGCTCCAGTCTGACCTTAGCCATTCCCACTAGCTATAATTTTTCTTTTGTTTTCTTACTCTTTTTCTTTTCTTTTTTTTTAGACAGGGTCTCACTTTGTTGCCCTCAGTGAAGTGCTGTGGCATCATTGCTCACAACAACCTCAAACATATAGGATCAAGCAATTCTCTTGCTTCAGTCTTCCAAGTAGCTGGGACTACAGGCACCCACCACAACACCCATCTATTTTTAGAGATGGGGTCTTACTCTTGGTCAAGCTGATCTCGAACTTGTGAGCTCAAGCAATCCACCCACTTCAGCCTCCCAAAGTGCTAGGATTATAAGCGTGAGTCACCTTGCCTGGCTGGCTCTAATTTTTCATCAGGATGAGCCATGACTTGAATGAGCATAGCTCCTAAGGGACAGTTAGACCTGGTGGAGGGTCTATGAAACAGAAAATAACCAGTTGATGAATAGTATGCTAAAGACCTGTGCAAGGCATCTTGGAAAGACATTGGAAGAGACAAGCAGAGGCTCTTGCTCAAGAGGACCTTCCAAAGTAGTTGGAGTTGGTTTGGGCAAGGAGGCAGAGAGGAGGTCTGGTGATCTCTCAAGGACTCTTCCACCTTAGGACCCCATGTTCTTGTGTGGCTGCCACAAAAGAAGAACCAACAGGGTGAGATGTTTATTTCCATTGCCATGACAGCAACTTTGAGAGGGGACCTATTTTCAAGCAGGAAAAGTGCTTTGATCAGCATACAGCATACATCTGCTTCTCCACCTCCTACCCCACTGTCTCCCTCCCATCACCATTCCAGAGCTTCTTGCTGAGCGCAGTTCCTGCTTTGCAACAGAGATTTCTGGGGACATAAGGTCTGTGCTCTGCCCATACTGGGAGGACAGACTTCTCCATTTCAGAGACACCAGCTGCAGGCCCTGAAATAGTGACTCCCCCTAGACGAATGCACTAACACCTGCCAAGTTGACTCTTTAGAAAGTCTGTGCCAGGCTAAGGCACCAGTGCTGAGCCCTGGGAGGGTGGGCACCAAGTACCTGAGTGGTCTGTGGCTTCTAGAGGAGAGAGGCATATTCTTTAGGAGATGGAGCCAGACAGAGGAGGTTTCCACCTACAAAGCTGAGAGGGAACTGGTCTTCCTGCTTCTGTGAGTTAAAGTTTGAAAATGTCTTTGGAAGGGAAAATATTAACACATTGTTTCAGGCTGATTCAAAGACAATCTGGCAAAAATTATGAGTTTATATGGATGCAGCAGTGGTATCAGCCAGGCACTGGGAATCAGGTAATCTGGATATTAGCCCAATTGTCCTTATAGATTCACTGTTTGAGCCCAGGCAAGAAAATTCCCCTCTCTGGAGTAGTATCCAAACCTATAAAATGGAGCATATTGCATGGGACTCTTATTTGGATCATAAGAGACAGTATATTAAAAATGTCAAAGTATTGAACAAATGTGATTATTTCTGAGATTTAATTCATGGAGTGAACAGAAATCTTGATTTGTTTTATTATCTATTTATTTGTGGAATTGGTAATGCTTCAAAACTGAAGAGGTATAGACTGGGCACAGTGGTTCAAACTTGTAATCCTAGTACTTTGGGAGGGCAAGGTAGGTGGATCACCTGAGCTTATGAGTTTGAGACCAGCCTAAGCAGAGCAAGACCCTGTCTCTACTAAAAATAGAACAAAACTAGTCAGGTATTGTGCTGGGTGCCTGCAGTCACAGCCACTTGGGAGGCTGAGGCAAGAGGATAGCTTGAGCCCAAGAATTTGAGGTTGTTGTGAGCTATGATGCCACAGCACTCTACCCAGGATGACAGAGTGAGACTCTGTTTCAAAAATAAATAAATAAGTAAATAAATAAATAAACTGAAGAGGTATAAAAATAATATGTCTCTTCTCATTTCAGTCCCTCAAGTATCCAGCAATCCTCTTAGAGATAACCAATGTTACCAGTTTCTTGAGCTCTCTATGAGTTTAGGTTATAAAAAGTAAGCCATGTCAGACAGGACTGCACTGGAGGCTGGAACTACCTGATTTGGGTGGGGCTGGGGCCGAGGATAGTAGGAATAGTGGGATAGGAAATGTGGGGCAGTGGAATCAGTATTTGTGGATTGTATCATGGTGGAATAATACTAAATCAGAGCCTTCCCCTCTCTGAACATCAGTGTTCCCATTTATACATTAAGCCTGTTGTGTTTTCAGATGCCATTCTCTCAAGTGCCACCAGAGCAAACAGAAGAGGTGGAAGAGAGGACCAAACAGGAACATTTTAGTGATGAAAGAGCCGAAACACTGACTCCAAGCTGACAGTTGCATGTAAGTTACATATATAATCTTTCTATTAGGGTGAGTCGAGTAAAGATTTCTCTGACATGCTATTGCTTTTTTCCTAGTGGTTCCTAGGAAACCACTGGAAGGACTTGCATGGGATCCTTCAGTATTCTATTCTAGGAGAGCATTAGAAATATCCTGTTGACTTCCCAGGCCCAGGTGGATGACCTACCAGAATGATTCTGAGGGCCCTGCTATCATTGTTCAAGAATCCATTAGCACAATGTTTCCCAAACTTCATTCATTTGTGAACCGTCTTCATAGTTTTTGCCATCATGTCATCTGTGCCATTATGTGCTCAATATTTCTCTTTAAATCAACCTGATTTTAAGCAATAACTTCACCCTGAGCTATAATATCTATGAAATTAGGTTTTGAGGTACTAGTTACATTTTCCCCATATATATTAAATTAAATATTTGCCTATCATGATTCAAAATTCTAATGTACCATCCCAAATCATCCCAGCCAATATATAACAAACGTTGGACAATACAGAACTAGCAGTAATAAAACCAAAGGGTCAGGAGGAGGCTCAGGCCTTAGGGATTCATTCCAAGACTTGCTACATGTTCTCAGGCTCCCTGCATCACTTCATACTTCTTCCAAGTTTTCACATCATGTTGCTTGAGTGTGAATTACTCCTAAGATAGAAATAGGTTATGGAGCCTAATAGGAATCTCATTCCTCCAAACAAAACCTACAGCTCAAAATTGCCTGTCAGGTACTGAAAGAGAACACTTGACTAGGGGAGCCAGAAGTTCTAGCTTCTAGTTCTGGCTTTGCCCTTTGCCAACTGTGTGACCTTGGGCCTGTCCCTTCCCTTCTCTGGGCCTTAGTATCCCAACTAGAAAATGGATAGTCTGCAGTAAATGGCCTATAAGGTATCTTGCTGCTCTGAAATTCAATGGCTCCTTGATTTGCAAACCTATACTCTGCTGAGCCCAGTGTTCCCCTTTGCAGCAGCTGGCAGAGGTGAGGAGGCTGCTGACCTTTCCCACCACCCTTTCACCAAGTCCTCCTGAAGGCTACTTGCTCCCAGTGCATAAAACTCCTTTTGATATCTGGAGCCATTCAGGGCTTCTCTCCAGGCTTCTGCTGAAGTGACTGAGACAACCTGAAGGGTAATAGTTCACCTGTAACAAGAGCCCCTGCTCCCAACCCAATTGGCTCCAGTGTGGCTGGAGGCTTGGCTTCAGCACCAGACTCCATCCATCAGTTGCCCCAGACCTCCCCCCAAGCTCTGAGGGGGCAGGGCAACTGATTTGAAAGGTACAAGATAGAAACATATACACTTATTTAGGAAGCTATTGGGCGTCAGCTCTCAGAAGGACAGTAGACTGACATAGTAAGCATATGAAAATTGTCATAATCATAATAAAAATTTGATATACTTCCTTTCTTTTGAAAATAGCCAAATCATTCTTGTAACTAATTCTTAACACTTCTGCTCATTTAACATTTGCTATTTTACAAAGAACATTTGCAGGGCATGGCTTATCTTACCTGTGACAGATACTTTACCCAGCAACTTGGAATAGTATAAAGATCATAGTGGGGGTGGGAAAAAAGATGGTGGCCGAGTAGCAGCTTCTATGCAGCCGGGCACAGCGAGAGTGGGGAGAGAGGATCCCAGGCATCTCTGGCTGGTGGGTTCAGCCCAGAGGCTTCCCTTTGGTCATACAGGAGGTCAGTGAGAGACTTTTGGACCCCAATAGGAGGACCGAAGCGGTGGAAAACTGGCAAGTGGTGGGTGCGTTTGTTCGGTCGGAGGCTGCCTGCAGCTGTAATTACAGCAGCGGCTAGTTTGCAAGCAGGAAAAGCCTTACCTGGGAGCTGTTTGGGGTTCTTTTTGGACTTGGACACTCGCTTGAACTGCCTTGGAAGATCTTGGGCCAGTGTGCAGATGACTTTGGGTGTTGTTGTCTGAGGCCCCAGACTGAGTCGCTGAGCTGGAAAGGAGTTAATATCGTTCAGCTGTGGGCTGCCCCTGCGTGTTGCAGAACCGGGATTCGCCGGGAGACCTGGGGCGAGCGATCTATTGACTGAGCTGCCCAAAGTGGGGACTGTGCTACTGTGGAAGTGAGGAGATCTAAGTGTTTGGCAGATTGACAGCCGTGGCCCTCAGGGACATAGGTGGAGACTGGACTTGGCGCATTGGATAAGCAGGCAGCCACGCCAGGAGAGATCCCAGGGATAAGTGCTGTCCCTGGAAAGCTTCTGCTTGGCCAAGGTGTATGGCTTGGAGTGTTTTTTGAGTGGGTTGAGGAGTTATTTGGGCTCCCGAACCTGCAGGGTCTGAG
>CAUYRH010122123.1:0-11319 GCA_963574655.1 Perodicticus potto | reverse complement strand
TTAACTTGGGTTACAAATAAACCCAATATAATGAAAAGATGTGAAGCAATTTTGAAAAAAAGCTGTCAGCTTATTATAAAGACAGTGTGGCACTTAATAAATACTCATCAGAACTTAAAGAAAAGTGAATACTGTGTTTCTTTTCAATCTGGGCAGAAATATAAAACAAAAATTTATTAGATTTGTTTAGGGTCATTCTTATCCCATTTAAATAGGAATAATACTGGCTTTACAGTTCTTCTGTGGAACCAAATAAGGAAAAGATGATGTGAGCTGTATTTGGTTTTTTCCCATCAGCACATGCTAGACCCCAAATCCTACAACTTCTCTGCAAACACAAGGGTAGTACCCAAAGGAGATCTCACTTCTGCACATAATTCCTGTGAGAGTCCAAGTGAGTGTCACATTTTATTCTTGGTCTGCTACACCCTCAGGCACTCCCATTTCTGCTAGGCACAGCTGCCCCTTCTGGAACCTGCTCCTTTTACTGGCCTCCATTGCTGCCAATGTGCAAAGCCTCACTAATTGCTCTAGAATCCAGTAGGTCAAAGCTAACTAAACTGTATCTCCTATAGATAAATGGAGAATGCCTCCATTTCAGCTTTCATATTATACTTACCCAGGTGGATACCATCCCAGTGCTGCTCAGATGTCAGTGTCTTAAAAGAATGTTTAGCATGGCTCAGCGCCTGTAGCTCAAGCGACTAAGGCGCCAGCCACATACACCAGAGTTGGCAGGTTTGAATCCACCCCTGGCCTGCCAAATAAAAATGACAACTACAACCAAAAACTAGCCGGGCATTGTGGCAGGCACCTGTAGTTCCAGGTACTCGGGAGGTTAAGGCAAGAGAATCGCTTAAGCCTAGGAGTTGGACTTGCTGTGAGTGGTGATGCCACGACATTCTACCCAGTGGGACAGCTTGAGGCTCTGTCTCACAAAAAAAAGAATGCTTAGCAAAATACTTTCCAATTTTTTCCTTAAAACCTCCCTTTTCTCTTCTGGACTCAAGCATGAGTCCTCTGGGACCTGGGCTAAGAGATGAATCGTGAACCAGACACCATGCTGTGTGTGTAGAATTGGACCCTCTCTCCCAAATATCCAAGGGTAACTATGATTTTAATTGCCCAACTTGCCTTAGGGTGTTTTCTCTCTGAAGGACTTCTGGCAGGCTTGCCTTACCAGTTCAGCTGACTTGTTCAACTTGCATAAATTTAAAAGGAAAATAAAACTTAGGCTCAAACTAGAACATTCCACTTTTATACTACTCCATATCACCAAGAAACATGCAAAAGTACTTTATATGACATTAAAATAATATATATACATACAAATATATATAGCAGATATTATAATTTTTCTATTGAATTACCTTTATAAATCCTATGATTTTGTTTTATTGATCTGTTAGTGCTACAAATACAAATAGTAGTTAACAGGTATTAAAAATTATGACCCGGCTCGGTGCCTGTGGCTCAACTGGCTAAGGCGCCAGCCACGTACAACTGAGCTGGCGGGTTCGAATCCAGCCCAGACCCGCCAAACAACAATGATGGCTGCAACCAAAAAAATGGCCCGGCATTGTGGCAGGTGCCTGCAGTCCCAGCTACTTGGGAGGCGGAGGCAAGAAACTCGCTTGAGCCTGGGAATCGGAGGTTGCTGTGAGCTGTGATGCCATGGCACTCTATCCAGCGTGACAGCTTGAGGTTCTGTCTCAAAAAATAAATAAATAAATAAATAAAACTTATGACCCAAGCCGGGCATGGTGGCTTACACCTGTAATTCTAGCAGTTTGGGGGACTGGGGTGGGTAGATTATTTGAGCTCAGGAGCAAGAAAAGAGCAAGACCCCTGTATCTGTACTAAAAATAGAAAAATTAGCTAGGCATGGTGGTGAGTGCCTGTAGTCCCAGCTACTTGGGAGGCTGAGGCAAGGGGCTCACTTGAACCTAGGAGTTGTTTTTTTTTAGACAGAGCCTCAAGCTATCCCTCTGGATAGAGTACTATGGCATCACAGCTCACAGCAACCTCCAATTCCTGGGCTCAAGCGAGTTTCTTGCCTCTGCCTCCCAAGTAGCTGGGACTACAGGTGCCCGCCACAACTCCTGGCCGTTTTTTGGTTGCAACCATCATTGTTGTTTGGCAGGCCAGGGCTGGATTCGAACCCACCAGCTCAAGTGTATGTGGCTGGCGCTTTAGCCCATTGAGCCACAGGCGCTGAGCTGAACCTAGGAGTTTAAGGATGCTGTGAGCTGTGATGCCACAACACTACCCAGGGTGACAGAGTGAGACACTGTCTCAAAAAAAAATATGACCCAATCAGCCTGATTGAGACCAACCCTGTCTCTCACAAAAATAGAAAAATTAGCCAGGCATGGTGGTGGACATCTATATTCCCATCTACTGGGGAGGCTGAGGCAGGAGGATCACTTGTTGCTGTGAACGATAATGATGCCATTGCATTCTATCCCAGGCAAAAAAGAGAAACGCTGTCTCAAAAATAGGACCCAATCATGAACACAGAGTTTCTGCTTAACTGACTATGTAAGCTTCAGTAAGTTTGTTTATTTCTCTAGAATTATGATTTGCAATTCCAAAAGGAATATGGTAGGGGGAGATTGGATTGTTTCCTCAAATTCAATGTTAATGGTATTTAAATATTTTATACATCAGCTTTTCTCTTATAAAAAAGTGCAGAAACCGGGTGGCACCTGTGGCTCAAAGGAGTAGACCACCGGCCCCATATGCTGGAGGGGGGGGGGGGTTCAAACCCAGCCCTAGCCAAAAACTGCAAAAAAAAAAAAAAGAAAGAAAGAAAGAAAGAAAGGAAAAAAAATGCAGAAACCTGAGCTTTACCCCAAACCCACTAAATAGCTTTTCTGTAAATTAGCACACTGAAATTGGAGAGCCACTACTATATACGGTATAATCCTGCTTTTAGTAAGAATAAACTATGCCATAAATAGAAGAAAATATAAATAATTGTACCACAATTTAAGGGGCGAGAATCTTACCCAAGCATATTTTTATTAAGTAACTGAAGATAACCTCACCAATCCTATAACATAAAATTTAGAAGATTTCTTGCAGCAAAGCAGTATACCAAAAAATAAAAAAAAAACTAAGAGATGATTTAATAAAGCATTCATTTAATTCCTTGCACTCCTTTCTAATAGTATTAGTAAAATACATCAGAAATAAATTTAAAGTTCTCCTTTAGTAATCAAATCAAAAAATTGTGCAGCCAGTCCTGTGCCCTTGACCTTCTTTTGTTTTTATTTTTCACTATTTGCTGCCATTGGAGAAATGTTCTTTTCTCCAGACCATTCAAGGTTATTGAAGCCTGATGGGTGCTAGTCAGATTAGAATTCCAGTTGGAGTGAAATAAGGTTCCAGGCTCATTGCACCAGTTTTTTTGTTTGTTTGTTTGTTTTTGAGACAGAGTCTCACTTTGTTGCCCTCAGTAGAGTGCGCTGATGTCATAGCTCACAGCAACCTCAAATTCTTAGGCTTAAGCGGTTCTCTTGCCTCTGCCTCCCAAGTAGCTGGGACTATAGGCACCCACAACAACTCCCAGCTATTTTTAGATGCGGGGTCTTGCTCTGCCTCAGGCTGGTCTTGAACCTGTGAGCTCAGGCAATCCAACAGCCTCAGCTTCCCACAGTGCTAAGATGACAGATCTGAGCCACTGCGCCTGGCCTTCATTGCATCATTTTTATAAGACAAGACAAATCTGTCCCCCTGGCTCTCAGAGGGGTGACACTCAGGCTCAGACACTCACTCTAGGGTGAGTCTGACTGGTTCTCTGCTCTAGCCTACATCAGGCACCAGGCCCTTCTAGGCTGATGGCCAGGCTGTCCTGGGCAGATACACTTGGAGGAGGACCACTGTCCCATTTTAGGTTAGAGTGCTTTGCCTGTCCCTCCTTTTCTCTTTCTACTTTGGGGAACATTTTGTAGGGGAGGAGATAGCTTCCAAACTGGAAACATTGGTTGGGATATTCTTTGAGCAAGCAGTTATCTGAAACAAGTGTGACCAGGTAACTTGGGGTTCAAGCAGAAGGGGCTGATCCTTCTCTCAGAGTCCAGTGAAGTAACTCCTAAAACAACTGGGGCAAAAATGGGGTTAGTACACGAAACCTCACCCACTCCTCTTCCACTTATCTTGGTCAGACTCCCAGAAGGGCCCTGTATGTGCCCTGGTCTGTTTTGGTGGTTCTGTGATGACTTCAGTTCTCTGTCTGGCTGATGCTATTCATCTGATGTCTGAGTTAGCCCAGGCCTAGAAGCACCTGGACTTGTTCTCCTTTAGGTAAAAGGAGTTTGCAAAGACATGCGGTCCTACAACTCAGGAGAAAAGGGATGTCACCTGTTCCCTATACAGTATAAGGTAGGCTCAGCGCCCGTAGCTCAACGGTTATGGCACTGGTGACATACTATGGAGCTGGTGGGTTCGAACCTGGCCCAGGCCTACTAAACAACAATGACAACAAAAAAATAGCCAGGCATTGTGGCGGGTGTCTGTAGTCCCAGCTACTTGGGAGGCTGAGGCAAGAGAATTGCTTGAGCCCCAGAGTTTGAGGTTGCTGTGAGCTATGACACTACAGCACTCTACTGAGGGCGACATAGTAAGACTGTGTCTCAAAAAAAAAAAAAAAAAGTATAAGGTGAAGGAAAGAGCACCAGCTTTCTTTGTTTTTTTCTTTCTTTCTTTCTTTTTTTTTTTTTTTTGAGACAGAGTCTCACTTTGTCACCCTCAGTATGGCGCTGTGGCATCATTGCTCACAGCAACCTCAAAGTCTGGGGCTCAAGCAATTCTCTTGCCTCAGCCTCCTAAGTAGCTAGGACTACAGGAGCCCACCACAACACCCGGCTATTTTTAGAGACGGGGTCTCGCTCTTGCTCAGGCTGGTCTTAACCCGTGAGCTCAGGCAATCCACCTGCCTTGCCCTCTCAGAGTGCTGAGATTATAGGCGTGTGCCACCAGCTTTCTTTGGAGTTGAGGAACAAGATTTCAAAGTGATAGCCAGGTACTTCATATTTGGAATCTAATTTAATCCTTACAATTCTTTGAAGAAGGTGTTGTTGTACATAAGGAAATCTAAGCCCAGAAAGTTTAGGTGACTTACACAGGGTTACATAGCCAGTAAGTGGAGGAGGCTGAATTTGAATGCAAATTTGTCTGGGCCAGTTCTCATTGCTCATATCTGTAAACCTAGCACTTCGGGAGGCTGAGGCAGGAGGATCATTTGAAGCCAGGATTTTGAGACCAGCCTGAGGAACATAGTGAGACCCCTCACCCCATCTCTACAAAAAATTAAAAAATTGGGCAAGCATGGTGGCATACCCGGGAGCCTGAGACAAAAGGATTGCCTGAGCCCAGGAGATGGAGGCTGCAGTGAGCTATGATGACATGACTACACTCTAGCCCAGGCAACAGAGCTACACCTTGAAGAAAAGAAAAAGAAAGAAAAAGAGAAAGAAAAGGGCAGCGCCTGTGGCTCATTGAGTAGGGTGCCAGCCCCATATACCGAAGGTGGCGGGTTCAAATCCAGCCTCGTGGAACTGCGAAACAGAAAAATAGCCAGGCGTTGTGGCAGGCACCTGTAGTCCCAGCAACGCTAGAGGCTGAGGCAAGAGAATCACCGAAGCCCAGGAGCTGGAGGTTGCTGTGAGCTGTGTGACACCACGGCACTCTACCCAGGGCTATCGGGCTATTATGAGACTCTGTCTTTACAAAAAAAAAAAAAAAAAAAAACAGCAGTGCCTGTGGCTCAAGGAGTAGAGCACCAGCCCCATATGCCAGAGGCGGCAGGTTCAAACCCGATCCCAGCCAAAAACTGCAAAAAAAAAAAAAAAGAAAAAAAAAAAAGAAAGAAAGAAAGAAAAAGAAACAGAGGGGCTTGGTGCCTGTGGCTCAAGCGGCTAAGGCGCCAGCCACATACACCTGAGCTGGCAGGTTTGAACCCAACCCCGGCCTGCCAAACAACGATGACGGCTACAACCAAAAAACAGCCAGGAGTTGTGGCGGCCACCTGTAGTCCCAGCTACTTGGGAGGCCGAGGCAGGAGAATCGCTTGAGCCCAGGAATTGGAGGTTGCTGTGAGCTGTGATACCACAGCACTCTACCCAGGGCAATAGCTTGAGGCTCTGTCTCAAAAAAAAAAAAAAAAAAGAAAGAAAGAAACAGAAACAGAAACAGAAAAAGAAGAAAAGAAAAGAAATTTGTGGGCAGCACCTGTGGCTCAGTGAGTAGGGCGCTGGCCCCATATACCGAGGATGGCGGGTTCAAACCCGGCCCCAGCCAAACTGCAACAAAAGTAGCCCAGCGTTGTTGCGGGCACCTGTAGTCCCAACTACTTGGGAGGCTGAGGCAAGAGAATTGCCTAAGCCCAAGAGCTGGAGGTTGCTGTGAGCTGTGACTTCACTGCACTCTACTGAGGGCAACAAAGTGAGACTCTGTCTCTAAAAAAAAAAAAATACAGAAAAGAAAAGAAATTTGTCTGATCCTTAAGTCCGATGTCTCTTTTGTTTGTTTATTTTGTTTTGAGACAGAATCTCATTATGTCAACCTTGGTAGAGTGTTGTGGTGTCACAGCTCCCAGCAGCCTCAAACTCTTGGGCTTAAGTGATTCTCTTGCCTCAACCTCCCAAGTAGCTGGAACTACCAGGCGCCCACCACAATGCCTGGCTTTTTTTTTTTTTTTTTTTTTTTTTTGTAGAGACAGAGTCTCACTTTATTGCCCTTGGTAGAGGGTCATGGCATCACACAGCTCACAGTGACCTCCAACTCCTGGGCTTAGGCGATTCTCTTGCCTCAGCCTCCCGAGGAGCTGGGACTACAGGCGCCCGCCACAATGCCCGGCTATTTTCTGTTTTTGCAGTTTGGCCGAGGCTGGGTTTGAACCTGCCACCTTCGGTATATGGCACTGGCGCCCTACTCGATGAGCCACAGGCACTGCCAATTTTTTTTTTTTTTCTTGAGACAGAGCCTCAAGCTGTCACCCTGGGTAGAGTGCTGTGGCATCACAGCTCACAGCAACCTCCAACTCCTGGGCTCAAGCGATTCTCCTGCCTTCATCTCCCAAGTAGCTGGGACTACAGGAGCCTGCTATATACGCCAGCTATTTTTTGGTTGCAGCCATCATTGTTGTTTGGCGTGCCTGGGCTGGATTCGAACCCTCCAGCTCAGGTGTATGTGGCTGGTGCCTTAGCTGTTTGAGCCACAGGTGCCGAGCCTGTTTCTTTCTTTCTTTCTTTCTTTTTTTGAGACTGAGTCTAACATTGTCACCCTGGGTAGAGTGCTGTGGTGTCATCACGGCTCACAGCAACCTCAGTCTCTTGGGCTCAAGCAATCCTCTTGCCTCAGCCTACCCAGTAACTAGGACTACAGGTATCCAGCTAATTTTTCTATTTTTATTAGAGACAGGGTCTCGCTCTTGATCAGGTCGTTGAACTTGTTAGCTCAAGCAATCCACCCACCTCAGACTCCCAGTGTGCTAGGATTACAGGTATGAGCCACAGAGTCTGGCCAGTATTCATCCTTTCTTTCTTTCTTTTTTCTTTATTTTCTTTATTTTTTTAGAGACAGAGTGTTACTTTGTCGCCCTCAGTAGAGTGCTGTGGCATCACAGCTCACAGCAACATCCAGCTCTTGGGCTTATGCTATTCTCTTGCCTCAGCTTCCCCTGTAGCTCAGACTACAGGTGCCCACCACGATGCCTAGCTATTTTTTTGTTGCAGTTTGGCTGGGGCTGAGTTTGAACTCACCACCCTCAGTATATGGAGCTGACACCCTACTCACTGAGCCACAGGTACTGCCTTTCTTCATTTATTTTTGCGTATTTATTGTTTTTAGACAGAGTCTTACTTTGTCACCCTCAGTAGAGGGCAATGCCATCATAGCTCACAGCAATCTCAATCTCTTGGGCTCAAGTGATCCTCTTACCTCAGCCTCCCAAATAGCTGAGACTACAGGTGCCTGCCACAATGTCTGGCTATTTTTAGGGATAGGGTCTCTCTCTTACTCAGGTTGATACCCAACCTGAGCTCAAGTAATCCACCCAACTCCACCTCCTAGTGTGTTAAGATTACAAGCACGAACCACCAGGCCTGGCCCCCACAGCACTCTATTTTTTTTTTTTTTTTCTGAGACAGAGTGTCACTTGTTGCCCTGGTAGAGTGTTGTGGCATCACAGCTCACAGCAACCTCAAAGTCTTGGGCTCATGCGATTCTCTTGTCTCATTCTCCCAAGTAGCTGGGATTACAGGCGCCTGCCACAGTGCCCCACTATTTTTTGTTATTGTACTTATCATTGTTGTCTAGCAGGCCCAGGCTGGGTTCAGATCTGCCAGCCCCAGTGAATGTGGCCAGTGCCCTAACCACTGATCAATGGGCACCGAGCCTTTTCTTTTTGTTTTTTTTTTGCACATTTTGGCCGGGGCTGGGTTTGAACCGCCACCTCTGGCATATGGGGCCAGCACCCTAATCCTTTGAGCCACAGGCGCCACCCTTTTTTTTTTTCTTTTCAGACAGAGTTTCACTCTGTGCCCTGGGTAGAGTGCTGTGGCATCATAGCTCACATCAACCTCAAACTCTTGGGCTCAAGTGATCCCCTTGCCTCAGCCTTCCAAGTAGCTGGGACTACAGGGGCCCCCATAATGCCTGGCTAGTTTATTTTTTTTTTAATTTTTAGTAGAGATGGAGCCTTACTCTTTCTCAGGCTGGTCTTGAACTCCTGAGCAAAAGCAATCCACCTGCCTTGGCCTACCAGAGTGCAAGGATTGGATTACAAGTATGTGTCACTGCACCTGGCCAACCATTCATCTTTTTTTTTTTTTTTTTTTTTGAGACAGAGCCTCAAGCTGTCACCCTGGGTAGAGTGCCATGGCATCACAGCTCACTCACAGCAACCTCCAATTCCTGGGCTCAAGCGAGTCTCCTGCCCCCACCTCCCAAGTAGCTGGGACTACAGGCGCCAGCCACAACGCCCGGCCAATTTTTTTTTTGGTTGCAGCAGTCATTGTTGTTTGGCGGGCCCGAGCTGGATTCGAATCCGCCAGCTCGGGTGTACGTGGCTGGCGCCTTAGCCCGTTGAGCTACAGGCGCCAAGCCCATTCATCTTTTAAATGTCAGAAAAGTTGTAAATACTCCCCTACTCCCATGGCCCACTCTCATAGAGTTTGAATATTTCTGCTACAACCATGCTTCCACAATCAGAAAAATTAATAAAGAGTTATCTTTTAGGGCGGCGCCTGAGGCTCATCGAATAGGATGCTGGCTCCATATACCGAAGGTGGCCAGGCTTGAAGTGCAAAACAGAGGAGGAACTGCAAAACAGAAAAATAGCCGGGCGATGTGGCGGGCACCTGTAGTCCCAGCTACTTGGGTACTTGGGAGGCTGAGGCAAGAGAATCGACTAAGCCTAAGAGTCGGAGATTGCTGTGAGCTGTGTGATGCCACGGCACTCTACCCAGGGTGATAAAGTGAGACTCTGTCTCTACAAAAAAAAAAAA
The DNA here is from genome assembly GCA_963574655.1 of Perodicticus potto. Lineage (NCBI taxonomy): Eukaryota > Metazoa > Chordata > Mammalia > Primates > Lorisidae > Perodicticus > Perodicticus potto. Next base: position 1,807 of record CAUYRH010122123.1, on the reverse strand, counting down.
AAAAAAATATCTTTTATAAAATAATTAAAGCAAAAACTCAAAGATTATTAAATAGGCCATGAGAAATTGTAATAAATATTTAAAGCAGGCTGGGTGCAGTGGCTCACGCTTGTAATCCTCGCACTCTGGGAGGCTGAGGCAGGTGGATGGCCTGAGCTCACAGGTTTGAGACTAGTTTAAGCTGGAGGAAGACCTCATCTCTAAAAATAGCTGGGTGGGCACCTGTAGTCCCAGCTACTCGGGAGGCTGAGGCATGAGAATTGCTTGAGCCTAAAAGTTTGAGATCACTGTGAGCTATGATGTCACAGCACTCTACTGAGGGTGACAAAGTGAGACTCTGTCTCAAAAAGAAAAGTGTTAGGGCGGCGCCTGTGGCTCAGTGAGTAGGGCACCGACCCCATATACCGAAAGTGGCAGGTTCAAACCCGGCCTCGGCCGAATTGCAAAACAGAAAAACAGTCGGGCATTGTGGTGGGTACCTGTAGTTCCAGCTACTCGGGAGGCTGAGGCAAGAGAATTGCCTAAGCCCAGGAGTTGGAGGTTGCTATAAGCTGTGTGACGCCACAGCACTATACGGAGGGCGATAAAGTGAGACTCTGTCTCTACAAAAAAAAAAAAAAAAAAAAGTGTTAAAACTATCGTTAGGCATCTGTCTTCTTAGGATAATCCATAAGTCAATGAACTCTTCAAGGACATTTATGCCTTATTTATCACCATATATAGGGCAGAGGGCAGAACAAAGACTCATTAAATATAAGCTTGTTGAACCAAATATCCAAGACTGTGACTCTTATCTCCTCTATTCCAACCTCTGTCATCCAAACCTCAGAGTGGGGTTGTTCTGGGTATTTTGTAAGAGACCCTGAAAGGCCAAGAGTAAGCTGTGAGTATGTTGTAACTCAGCAGGGAAGGCCAAAATGAAATGAGTTCTGTGCCTGGGTTTTAGGAAAGGCAACAGAAACCAGACAACAGCAGCCACCTTTTGGAGAAGATGCACACTCAGGCCAGATGGTGGTCCTAGGCAAAGCCCCTCCTCAACGTGTCGGGCAGTATAGAATCATAGAATCCTAGAGGTGGAAGGGACTTCACTCACTGTTCTACCACAGCAGCTCCCTTCACTTTATTTATTTATTTATTTATACGGAGTCACACTCTGTTGCCTTGGGTAGAGTGTCATGGCATCATCATAGCTCATAGCAACTTTAAACTCTTGGGCTCTAGTGATCCTCTTGCCCCAGCCTCCCGAGTAACTGGGCCTACAAGGCACCTCTGACAATGCTGGGCTATTTTTTTAGAGACAGGGTCTCTCTCTTGCTCAGGCTGGTCTTGAAGTCCTGAGCTCAAGTGATCCAACCTCCTTGGCCTCCCAGAGTGTGACATGTGACCCACTTCACTCTGCCCCTCCCTTCACATTTTAGAGAAAAAAGGCCATAAGAGGGGCATAGAGAAGGCTAGGAGGTTCCCATGGCTGCAGAGCCCCCAGTGAGTAGAATGAGTGACAGCATAAGTCCTGCCAGCCCAAGCCTAACACTGTCTCCCCTCAGCCCAGGTCAGCACCTGCCTTCCTAGTCCCTGTGCATTTCCACCAGCCTGAGTAACTACCCTACATTTCCTTAGAGCCCCTTCCTTGTTTCTCTGGGCATATACAGAATGTGTGTGTGTGTCTGTCTGTCTTTTTTTTTTTTTTTTTTTTTTTTTTCAGTTTTTGGCCAGGGCTGGGTTTTAACCAGCCACCACTGGCAAATAGGGCTTGCGCCCTACACCTTTGAGCCACAGGTGCTGCCCCAGTATGTCTTTAGGCCCCAGG
>CAUYRH010122120.1:0-21165 GCA_963574655.1 Perodicticus potto | reverse complement strand
GGTTCAAACCCGGCCCCGGCCGAACTGCATCAAAAATCAGCTGGGCGTTGTGGCGGGCGCCTGTAATCCCAGCTACCTGGGAGGCTGAGGCAGGAGAATCCCTCAAGCCTAAGAGGTGGAGGTTGCTGTGAGCTGTGACTCCACAGCCCTCCACAGAGGGTGAGAGAGTGAGACTCTGTCTCTACAAAAAAAAAAAAAAAAAAAAAGGGAAAGATGCCAACGGATAGAGGCGGGATGAAGGCGGGGTGGGGACAGGACAAGGAATATAAGGAGGACTTGCCTGGCCAATGCTCTGCGATCAGAGGAAGGCAAGAGAAATGCGAGGAAAAAGGCTTCTGGGTCAGAGCGGTGAGAGCCAGCCGGCGGGACTCTGGGGGTCCTCAGAGACAGCAGATACATGTGTGGCTTTCCCAAGCCACTCTTCCCCAGGTCCTTGAAGGACACTCTAGACTGGGGCCCTGATGCTGCAGCCAGAGGAGGGTAGATACGAGGAAGAAAGTCCCAAAAGTCTGATCCTCTAAGGAGAGGGTGGGGAGTGGAGCTGCCTTCCCTGCGGCTGATTTCAGGATGAGAGACTACACCCCAGACCACATGCGCTAACGCCCGTGTCACAATCGATGCAGTGATTGAGAAAGAGGACGAGGTGGAAATCCAGGAAGCACCCGGAAAACAGAGATGAAAATGGAAAGAACACATGCGACATGTTTGTGCACACACGTGCTTGCGATAAGGACCGGATGACTGATGACAGCCTTCCCATGTGCTGAAGCCCCAAAGTCTACCTCTCCTCAGGAGGATGGAAGTTTGATTGCCAGAGTGTTTAGAGCTATGGAAGGAGGAAGAAGTGTTGGATAGCTTCAGAGAAGGGCATGGGGTGGACGGAAAGGAAAGTGAGCAACCGGAGGGAGCAGGGACCAGAGGGGCAGGGCCAAGGTTTGATGGATTTATTTTAGGGAAAGGGTCTCAGTCTGTCACCCAGGCTGGAGTGCAGTGGAACCTCAAACTCCTGGTCTCTTCCTGCCTTGGCCTCCCAAGGCAACAGGGGTGAGCCACTGCACCCAGCCCTGTTTTGGTTACAGTGGTTCTCAACCTTCCTAATGCCGCGACCCTTTAATACACTTCCTCACGTTGTGGTGACCCCCAACCATAAAATTAATTTCGTTGCTACTTTGTAACTGTAATTTTGCTACTGTTATGAATCGTAATGTAAATATCTGATATATAGGATGTATTTTCATTGTTACAAAGGGGTTGCGACCCACAGGTTGAGAACCGCCACGCTAGAGGCTGTGCCTCTGCCCCCCTAAATGTGTATGTGTGCATATGATATTCCATGAGAAGCAGAGATGCTGAACACTAAACAACAGAAAACCATTTGGTCTAACTCCATCTCTGCCTACTCAGACATATGCTTCTAGCAATACCAGAGATACGTCTCTGCAACCAGACAAGTGGAGTGAGGCAGTGCTGTGCAGGCTGACGGCGGAAAGATGGAGGATGCTCTGGGAGGCTGAGGCGGGTGGATTGCTTGGGCTCACGAGTTCGAGACCAGTTTCGAGCAAGAGCGAGACCCTCATCTCTACTAAAAATAAAAAAACTGAGGCAAGAGGATCTCTTAAGCCCAAGAGTTGGGGGTTGCTGTAAGCTATGATAACGACACGGCACTCTACTCAGGACAACAGCTCGACACTCTATCTCAAACAAAAAAAAAGGAAAAGAAAAGAAAGAAAGAGACGGTACCTGTAGCTCAATGGGTAGGGTGCCAGCCACATAAATGGAGGCTGGCGGGTTCAAACCTGGCCCGGGCCAGCTAAAATCAACAATGATAGGCTCCGCGCCTGTGGCTTAACGGTCTAAGGCACCAGCCACGTACACCTGAGCTGGAGGGTTCGAATCCAGCCCAGGCCCGCCAAACAACAATGACGGCTGCAACCAAAAAATAGCCGGGCGTTGTGGCGGGCGCCTGTGGTCCCAGCTGCTTGGGAGGCGGAGGCAGGAGACTCGCTTGAGCCCAGGAGTTGGAGGTTGCTGTGAGCCGTGATGCCACAGCACTCTATCCAGGGTGACAGCTTGAGGCTCTGTCTCAAAAAAAAAGAAACAATGATAACTGCAACAAAAAAATAGCAAGATGTTGTGGCAGGCTCCTGTAGTGACGCCACAACACTCTACCAAGGGCCACTCTGCATCAAAAAACAAGAGAGTGAGAGAGAGAAAGAAGAAAAGAAAAGACAGAAAGATAGAGGATGGCATCCAGTAGCTCTGCTCCCTCTGTGGACACACAGGATTTCTTCTCCCCACATCACACCCGTAGACTCCATCACCAATCCAAGATGCTTTCTGATGACCACAGTGAAATGGCAGACCAGACACATCACGCACACACACACCATGTCCCACTGCCTCTCTCTGCACCCCCTCAAAAGTGCCTGCCTTCCTCTCCTCTCCACCCACAGCCAACCTTCAGTCGCCACCTCTCTTTCAGCCCTGGCTCCCCCACCCACGCTGGCACCTGCCTGGCAGTTCCCCATCCACCCCCTCAGCCCTCAGGAGGTCAGGACACACATGGAACAGGTTGATGCTGTTCTCCTGGAAGTGGAGCGGGAAGGGGGTGGGGTCACTGGGGCAGGCGAGGTCCCTGGCCTGCATCCCTCCCTCCAGAGGCATAAAGCAGCTGTCCTGGCAAAGGACAATCATTCTCTTAAGCTCCAGACCGAGTGAGCCCAACTGCCGGACAGGACCCAGCCCCCTCTTCCTGGTAAGAACTTGATGACAGCAGAGGCCAGGGTTTTGGGGAGGATATAGGGAGATGGGCAGAACCAGAAGGGCATGGCGCTCCTGTGGAGTCCAGTCAGGTAGGTATCCAGAAGGCCTTGGACAGAGAAGGGAGAGGCCACCCTATGAGCACGTCTCTGGGGAGAGGAGACTGCAGTTGCCTGAGCCCTTCTCAGATGTACCCAGTTGGCACCAGGAGGTTATCCTGCCTCATTCTGGCTCTCCCAGGAATAAGGGGTGAAAAAATCACACTGGAGGCAGGAGTGGTGGCTCATGCCTATAATTCTAGGACTCTGGGAGGCTAAAATGAGAGGACTGCTTGAGGTCAGGAGTTCAACACCAGCCTGAGCAAGAGCAAGACCCCATCTCTACCAAATATAGAAAAAAATTAGCCAGGTGTGGTGGCAGATTCCTGTAGCCCCAGCTACTCAGGAGGCTGAAGCAGGAGGATTGCTTGAGCCCAGGAGTCTGAGGTTGCTGTGAGCTATGATCATGCCAGTGCAGTCTACCCAGGGCGACAGACCAAGACTCTGTCTCAAAAAATAAAATTCTTGCCTGCTGCATGCATCTGTGCCTCTTGCTTCCCTGCCACTGTGAGGCATGCACAGCGGAGGTGAGGCTCTCAGGCCAGCTGGTATACCCTCTTCCACTCATGGGGGTAATCTGTGTGTGCCAGTTGGTCACATAGTCAGAGCACCTGGACTTGAACTTCAAAGACAGGCGCCTAAGGTGGTGAACCTCAGGCCCTTATGGGCCCCACATTCCCCAGCACCCTCTTACCTGAGTGTATGTCTCTCAGGGCCACGTTCATTTATTCTTTCCATACTTGTCTGCCAAGTTCCAGTTCTGTGTCAGGCACAGCCCTTGGTGCTGATGTTGCAGAGTTGACTAAGACCTATTTTATGCCCTCTGGGAAGTCACCATCAAGGAGGTGAGAGAGTCAGGTGAACAGGGCATAACAACACGAAGTGCAGGTGTTTCAGAAGTGGATATACAAAGTGCTTTGGGGACATAGGTGGAGTCACCAGCTGTCTGAAGGAATGAGAGAAGAGGTCACAAGGAAGTGATCTGAACTGCTTTTTTTTTTTTTTTGAGACAGAGTCATACCTTGTTGCCCTCAGTCGAGTGCTATAGCATCCTAGCTCATAGCAACCTTAAATTCTTGGGCTCAAGTGATCCTTTTACCTCAGCCCCCTGAGTAGCTGGGACTACAGGCACCCACCACAACGCCTCCCCCCCTTTTTTTTGAGGTTTTTGGCCCCAGGCTGGGTTTGAACCCACCACCTCCGGCATATGGGGCCGGCGCCCTACTCCTTTGAACCACAGGCACCTCCCACAAAGCCCTTTTTTAGACATGGAGTCTCCTCTTGCTCAGGCTGGTCTCAAACTCCTAAACTCAGGCAATCCACCTGCGTTGTCCTCCCAGAGTGCTAGGATTACAAGTGTGAGCCACTGTGCCCAGCCTGAACTAAGTCTTAAGGATGGACAGGGATTCTTTAGATTGGGAAGCGGGTAGTGTAAGCTGAGGGAGAAGGTGAAGACCACCCAAATGCCTAGATCTAGGGGCACTGCCTGGAAGAAAGTGGGTCCCCACTTCACACCCTGTCTGAAGGAAGGGCAGCTGGGCTACGTGAACAGCTCTGCCGCCCAGGCCCTTGGTGGCTGCTTCCCTTCCCTGGTGTCCCCAGGGCCTGGACAGGAGCCTTATTTCCATTGCTAATGAAATGCTCCAGCTAGGTTCCAATCCATGAAGAAAATGAGTGTGGAGTGAGAAAAAAGCCCTGCAAAGAAAGGGGAGGGCTGGCTGCTCTGGTCAGCTGCATGACCTCCAGCAACTGTTTCAGCTCTTGAGCCCTAGATTGCTGGTCATAAAATGAAGACACCTTTGGTTCATTCCAGCTCTGACCCTGGAGAACCTGGGCACCTTTAAGAGCTCTCTCTGCCTTGGAGCCTGTGATCTTCCCCTGCAGGGGCCTCACCAGGTCCCGGTCTCCTCAGCAGCCACCTTGATTCTCACCTGTCTCCCCACCCCCCACAGAGACGATGTCTATGTTTGAAAATGTCACCCGGGCCCTGGCTAGGCAACTGAACCCTCGAGGGGACCTGACACCCCTCGACAGCCTCATTGACTTCAAGCGTTTCCATCCCTTCTGTCTGGTGCTGAGGAAGAGGAAGAGCACGCTGTTCTGGGGGGCCCGGTATGTCCGCACTGACTATACCCTCCTGGATGTGCTGGAGCCCGGCAACTCACCTTCAGGTCAGCCCCGGGCATGGGGCTGGGTGCTGAGAGATGCTGAGGGGTGGGGACCCACGAGGAGGACCCCAAAGCTGCCTCAGCCCAGACAAGGGTGGGTGTCATATAGGCCAAAGCTCTCTTTAGGAGCTAAGGAGGCTGGGGGGAGGGAAGCCCCTCAGCCCATTTCCTTTGCCTTCCGCCTTCTGCAGACCCAACAGATGCTGGCAGCTTTGGCTTTAAGAATATGCTGGACGCCCGAGTGGAGGGCGAGGTGGATGTGCCAAGGACAGTGAAGGTGAAGGGGACTGCAGGCCTGTCCCGGAACAGTACCCTAGAGGTGCAGACCCTCAGCGTGGCCCCCAAGGCTCTGGAGACCTTGCACAAGGAGAGGTGAGAGGGGGTAGGGCTTAGGGGTCACTGAGAGGGAGGCAGTGCATGGAGAGGGTTCTTTGGGCCCCAAGTTGAAGGGTGAGGCCTTCACACTGGCCTTCACCACGGTAGTCACTACAAGGGGCTCTTAAAGATGACCCTTCTGGCCTGTGGGTGCCTCCAGGCCCTCTCCTAACCACTCCTCCAGTCCTCCCATGGCCTCCAGGACCACCTCCCCACTATCACACACATGTGAGGTGGAGGTGTTCACATTATTCTGTGGTGTGACCTCAGAAATGTCACTTTCCTAGCGACCTCAGTTTTCTTTTCTGCAAAAGATGGGGTTGGTCAATCATCTCTGAGGTTTCTTCCAACTCTAAGACTGGGAAATATACTAGGAAGTGTGGGGGGTCTTAGCTGTGCCCTGCTCCCCTGGGCCCTGTCCACACACCAGGTTCGGGAATGCTGCCCCACAGCACAAAGGGCGTGGCCAGTGCCACGTTGATGCTGGGCACTGCGGATGTTTGGCTTGATGGGAAACTGACTCTTAAGTAGTTAAGTAGTAGTTGAAAGAAGGAGGTGAGGACTGGGGAGGCAGGAAGGAAAGCTGGGGTGCTTGGGAAGTCACCCAGTAAGCATTTATAGAGCTGTATTTATAGAGCAAAGCTCCCTACTTGGGCCTGGGCTGCACCTAGAGCATCTTTGACCAAGAACTTTGGGAATCTAGGAGGGTAGGGAAAAATCCTTGCAACTGTTAACTATAATCCAAGGCAAGAAGTGGAAAGTGCCACAGGAATGGTTCTGATAAGTCTTGTGGTGGGTCAGAGGGACTTCTGGCTGGGGAAATAAGCAAACAGAGGTGGCAACTTGTGATTTAGGACTTAAAAGATGAGCAGAAATTGCATATGCGGGGTTGGGCGATGGGTACTACCAGGGCACACAAGTGAGAAATCTCAAGACAGGTAGGGACCGTGAACAGCCAGTTTGGTGGGAACAGAAGTGCAATGAGCAGGAGGTACAGGGTGGACCCAGGTCACAGGGGAGCCAGGTGCCAGGTCAGGGAGACCGAACTACTCTGTAGGCACCAGGAACATCTCGACAAGGCTCTGCAGTGTCTCATGACTCATCTGGTCAGATGGAGGACGTGTGTCAGAGAGAAGAAGGGGGTCAGGGTGTGAAGCAGGCAGACCAAGCCAGACACTGTCCCACCATCCCTCCGTCGGGCAAGCTGAGGACGCTCAGCTGGAATGAAGGAGGGCCAGACACAAGGCTTATTTCTTTTTTTTTTTTTTTTGAGACAGAGCCTCAAGTTGTTACCCTGGATAGAGTGCTGTGGCATCACAGCTCACAGCAACCTCCAATTCCTGGGCTCAAGCGAGTCTCCTGCCTCAGCCTCCCAAGTAGCTGGGACTACAGGTGCCCGCCACAATGCCTGGCCATTTTTTTTTTTGGTTGCAGCCGTCATTGTTGTTTGGCGGGCCCGGGCTGGATTCGAACCCCCCAGCTCAGGTGTACGTGGCTGGCGCCTTAGCCCGCTGAGCCACAGGCGCCGAGCCCACAAGGCTTATTTCAAAGGGTGAAAGAAGAGACTAGACGTAGGGGCTGATTACAGGATGAGGGTAAGGGTTTTGGCCAAGATGACACTGAGATTTGACCCAGGCTGTGACATTCATTACAGGATATTAAAGGTGACATTACAGGTGACACACAGGAAGACAGATTTGGAGAGAGATTGTGAGTTCCTCTGAGTTTGCAGCTCTGTTGACACACAGGCTGAGGATGTTTGCCAGGAAGTTGGAAATAAGATCCTGGAGCTCAGGAGAGAAGCCAAGGTGAAGACACATACGTGGCGGTGACAGCGTAAGATTAAAGCTGTAGGAATGAGGGTACTGTGGGGGGACTTTAGAGAACAGAGGAGTGAAAACAGAACCTGAGAGAACATAAAATTCTAGGGGAGCCAAATAAACTGAAAGTGAAGTGAAGACAGATGGATGAGATTTATCTTCACTGGCTGGGCATGGTGGCTTCCTCCTGTAATCCCAGCACTCTGGGAGGCTGAGGTGAGTGGACTGCTTGAGCTCAAGAGTTTGAGACCAGGCTGCGCAAGCTGGAAACCCTGTCTCTAAAAATAAAAATTAGCCGGTCACTGTGGTGGACGCCTGTAGTCCCAGCTATTCAGGAGGCTGAGGCAAAAGGATCCCTCAAGCCCAAGAGTTTAAGGTTGCTGTGAGCTATGACACCACAACACTCTAACCAGGGAGGCAGAATAGAACCAGGGCAGTACAGTGCATTTGGAAGCCAAGAGAAGCCAGCATCACTTGGACAGGGTTTGGACATCAGGGTAGAACATTGCAGAGTTAAGGAAGGTCATTTGAGTTCGATGGGTCAAAGGTCATTGTACATTGAGCAGTGCAAATAGAAGGCAAATTGTAGAGAATTTAGAAATGAGCAGAGAGAAGGCAATGAGGGTAGGCATAGCTTTAGAGATATTTGTCAATGAAGTGAAGGAAAGAAATAGTGTGGCGGCTCGGCACCTGTGGCTCAAGCAGCTAAGGCGCCAGCCACACACATCTGAGCTGGAGGGTTCGAATCCAGCACGGGTCTGCCAAACAATGACAGATGCAACCAAAAAATAGCCGGGCATTGTGGCAGGCACCTGTAGTCCCAGCTACTTGGGAGGCGGAGGCAGGAGAATTGCTTGAGCCCATGAGTTGGAGGTTGCTGTGAGCTGTGATGTCACGCACTCTACCCAGGGCAACAGCTTGAGGTTCTGTCTCAAAAAAAAAAAAAAGAAAAGAAAAGAAAAAAGAACAAGTGGTATTCTGAGAAAGTAAATTTGTCCTGTGGCTCAGTGGGTAGGGTGCCAGCCCCATATACCCAGGGTGCTGGGTTCAAACCCGGCCCCTACCAAACTGCAACAAAAAAATAGCCGGGCTTTGTGTTGGGAGCCTGTAGTCCCAGCTACTCGAGAGGCTGAGGCAAGAGAATCGCCTAAGCCCCAGAGCTGGAGGTTGCTGTGAGCTGTGATGCCACAGCACTCTACCAAGGGTGACAAAGTGAGACTCTGTCTCTAAAAAAGAAAGAAAGAAAGTGAATTGGTTAGGATACAGAAGCAAACAGAGGAGCAAGTGGACAGGAGGAACTGGTGTTGATGGTGAGAGAGAGGATAAGAGATGGAGAAAGAGCATCCCAGAAGCGATGAAAGAGGGAGAAAGGGAGGACCCAGACCGAAGGAAAAGGGGAGAAGGAAACCCCTGTTCCAGGCCAGGTGCTCGGCCCCAGAGGATTGCCAAATTTCTCTCTCAACAGCCCTGGAGGCAGGTGCCATTATCCTCATCTTACAGAGGAGGTGACTAAGGCTCAGAGATGCTGCCCTGCTAGTGAGCAAGAGGTCTGGGCTTCAACCTCAGTCTTACCCCCAGAGTCCCTGGACCTTCCCTTCTACCACAGTGTTTAGTCCCTAAGAATGACAGAAGCTCTGAGCGATCCCCTCGTGTCCTCCTGCCTCAGGAAGCTGGCAGCAGATCACCCGTTCCTGAAGGAGATGCAGGACCGGGGAGAGAACCTGTACGTGGTGATGGAGGTGGTCGAGACGGTGGAGGAGGTCACTCTGGAGCGGGCCGGCAAGGCAGATGGCAGCTTCTCCCTCCCCTTCTTTGCCCCACTTGGACTACAGGTGTGGTTCAAACACACACATGCTCACACATACACATACACACTTACGTTAGGAGGCTTCGTTGGTTTTGCACCATCGGTGCCCACACAGGATACTGAAGACACGCTCCTTCCCCCTGCTGGCCAGACACGACCCCCTTTTTGGGCAGCGGTACCCGGTGCAGGCAGGTCCCTGTGCCAGTTGCCATGGGGAACTCTTAGGGAAAGGGAAACTCCCGCTCATGGGTTTCTTCTCAGGGTGTCCCCAACCTAAAGAGGAGACATCCTTGCTCCCAGAAAGTTCTCAGGCTCATGGAGGAGACACATAGGTTAAAATCCAGAGAACACAGGTTTGGAAGTAAGTAATGCCCTACAAATCTGTGTCTATGGAGTACAAATACTCAAGGGATGATTTGGGATTTGAAGCCAGATTAGGGGCAAGTCGTAGGAGCCTTCCTGAGCAAGGTAAGCATAGGACAGAGGGCAAGAGGAAGACAGAGCCAGGGCCTGGATGGAAGCCCTAAGAGGGGATGGGTGATGCGCAGGCAGGTGAGGGAGCAGGCCTGCCCAGTTCCCTGCTGTTGTCTGAACGGGGAAGAGAGATACAGATCCTTAGAGAAACGATCGGGGACACCACTGAAGTTCCCAACTTCTCACCGCCCCAAAGGCTCTCAGCCCTGACCCTGCACCTGCCCCCACCCCACTCCCAACGTCTCATACTTCAGATCTCTGGGGATTCACAGATCCTCATTGTCTGATCCTAGGGATCTGTAAACCACAAGGAGGCTTTAACCATCCCCAAGGGCTGTGTCCTGGCCTTTCGAGTGAGACAGCTGATGGTCAAAGGCAAAGACGAGTGGGGTGAGTAGAGACAAGATGCTCGCATGAAAACTGAGGCATCCTGATCCCCTCTGTGGCGATGTCAGAGAATGAACAAAAGAGTGTATTGTATTGTGGGCTGACTACCAGGGACAGAGTTACAGGGGCTGCTCTGGGCAGAGGAGTGAAGGGGATCTGGGGTTCCTAGCATCTCCTGGGTGTTGGCACAGTGGCTGTTGATGGGAGGGGTACAAAAATGAACACCCACAGCCTTTGTTTTCATTTGTCTGTGGCTAAAGGTGGAAACAGACACAGACTCTAGTACTAGAATGCAAGGTAGGTAATAGTGTTACCATAGGAGAGAACTTACACAGGAAGAAAAGATTGCTTCCAGCAATGGAGGCACAGTAGGAATCAGAGGAGGCATTGGGGGCAGGGTCCTCATCCTGGGCAGATCTCTTGGGCTTGAGACTGGGAAGGAAATGTGGAGCAGCTGTGAAGCATCCTCCTACTCTCCCTCTCTGGCCCCTCACAGACATCCCACACATCTGTAATGACGACATGCAAACCTTCCCTCCCGGAGGTAAGTTAAATTGCTGACTGTCTCCCCACATCTTATCTGCTAAAATCCTAACCCCCCCCCAATTTATGCCATAATCCCCCAAGAAGCCTCTGCTGCTGCTTCCCAAGTCCCAAAGAATGTCCATCCTCAACAGATAGAGACATATAAATACTGTCAGAGAGAGAGAGAGAAAAAGAAACAGAAAGACAGAGACCAGAAGGCACAATCGGAAGCAAAAATAAGACTTGGAGACAGTGTCTGTTCCCATCTGCATGAGCAGATGAGCTGACATCACCTCCATGTGTTTTTGTAATGATCACTGATAACGCTGCCTTGACAACAGCTTTAGATAAAAAGGCAAAAGTGGGTTTTATGCTGACAGATGTGCATTGTTTTCTGTCTTCAGAAAAGCCGGAAGAGAAGTTCATCCGTAAGTGTTGCCTTTCATTCTACTGCAACTTTCTTGACTCAGAATGTTAAAACGCCAGTCTTTTTCTTTCCTTCTCTGTGGGATTGACAGGGAAGATGGCAGAGAAGGTCTCAGCTAATAATTGTCCAGGAAACATGGCAGAAATTCCATTAGTGTGGGGAAAAGCAGCTGAAGGGGAAGTCTCTGATCAAGATGTCCAGGGGGCCTGATGCTTCAGACCTTTGTCCTCAAGGGCCTCAGTAGCTATAACCTGCTACACACACATCTGTGACTCTACTGCCCAGCAACTGCGGCTGGAGCCACTGAGTCACAGTGATGTCAGGAGAGCTGGGATCTCCCAGGAGACAGGACCTATTTCCTCATCCTCCTTGGTGTCTCATCCCCAGGGTATGACTGTCATTCTGAACGATTACATTCTTACCTGTTTTTGTTTTTTTCTTATTTTCTCAGTTATCCAGGCATCTGATGTTGGTAAGGAATTTTGTGAGTTTCTCCCAAGGCTTTGTCATGAAGGTGGCAGGAGAGGCCTTAGGGTAGAGGGAGGGGAAGGGAAGGGCTGAGTCCCTGGTCCCAGGGAGTGGAGCCATTTCCAGGGAGCCACTCTCTCCAAAGCAGGCCAGACATATTCTTAGGATGCCCTGCCGCTAGAAGGCTAGGCTAAGGTTCACGCTCTCCCTGGCCCACCCATATCCCTGGATATAGAAGCTCTCTGAAACAGCCCCATCCTGGCCTCACTCAGCTGCCAAAGTCATTTTTCTTTGTCAACTAGTGAGAAGGAGCAACTTTTAGCTGACATCTTTGAGAACAGGAAGTCAACTGTATACCTACACGGGATGAAATCGGGGAAGGTTAACTGTTGGGTTAGAGGATTCTAGGTCCTGGCCACCTCCTTGCCCCAGCCCTCTGGTAAGGACTGGGGATATGTTCATAACCACTTTCCTTGGTAAAGAAAAAGGAGGCCAGGCCCTAGCTGGGGGCAGGGCACTCAGACCTGAACAGTGAATGAACCTGGCAGGGAGAATGCTTACTGGACAGGGAGTGTGCCAGGCGGAGGGCTGTCTGCCACATTTACTGTCCCCATAGGGGGTGTACATGAAGGCTTCAAGACACTAAAAGAAGAAGTTCAGAGAGAGACCCACGAAGTGGAAAAACTGAACCAGGTGGGGCAAAGCTCCCTGCTCAGCTCCCTCACCAGACTTCTAGGGAAGAAAAAGGAGCTACAAGACCTTGAGCTTGAGGTGAGGCCTCAGTGGGAGGTTGGGTGATGTGGAAGAAGATAGTGTGGTGGGGGGAGCATTACAATTGGTGGTGGCATCTGACAGTGGAGAGGGTGGCCAGTGGCCAGGACAGTCAGTAGTGGAGACCTTCCCCAAGGCTGGCCAAGTGCCCCCAGATTGCCAGGCCACTGCTTCTGCCTTTGTGCTCTAGAAAAGGACACACAGTACAGATTTCCCCAGAGCATATGGTCCCTCTGATGGACAGAGGGCAGGCAGCAGGCCAGAAGGACTCTCAGCTGGAAGAGGCTACAACCTTCCCTTTTTAGAATCTAAAACTTAGGGACTGAGGATCCCATACTTTTCAGGACTTGATACCTCGAAAAAGAAATGGGAAAATGAGAGAAAGTTAAAGTGTGTCAAGGGATTAATATGCCAGGCACCACTCTAGACACTTTATCCATCTTATCTTCAGTAGTCACCTATCTTTTCCCACAGCTTGAAGGGGCTCTAGACAAGGGACATGAAGTGACACTGGAGGCACTCCCGAAGGACATTCTGCTGTCAAAGGAGGTTATGGGTGCCATCCTCTACTTCCTTGGAGCACTAACAGGTAAGGGGGAAGAAGTTCTTCATTTATGGACCTTTTCAGTGACAGGAATGCATGACTTGAGTGAGTTCCCAAATGAATGAATAAACAGATGCGTGAATGACAGGCAAAATATACCACAGTGAAGTAGTTTGGATTTATGGTTTTAAAAAGTGGTTTCATAAAATAAATAAATAAAAACAAATAAAATAAAAATCGGTTTCATTCCTAAGGACCCACTTGGTCACCTTGGACGGTCTAGGAAGACAGCCTAGTCTTGCTAATAGAGATTTGGAAATAGCTTTGGTTTTATCATCCACATATTTAAAAGTTCTTCATAAGGCAGGACATGGTGGCTCACTCCTGTAAGCCCAGCACTTTGGGGTGCCAAGGTTGCAGGATCGCTTGAGGCCAGGAGTTTGAGGCTACAGTGAGCTATGTTTGCAACATTGCACTTCAGCCTAGGCAACAGAGTGAGATCCTATTTCTAAAAAAAAAAACCAAAAATGGCAGAAAAGCCAAAAAATATTCTGCATATAGCTAATTTCATCCTATTTATATAGATTAATACATGTTAGCTATAATTTCAGGGGGTAACATCTTCTGATCTTGTCTTCTATTCTTCCCTCTATATGAAACATTCCCTCTTTTGGAAAAGCTCTCAGATATAAACAGAAAGTTTGCAACTCTAAGACCAAAGGAGACCCCTCAGCTGCAGCTCCCTTCACACCTCCATTGTAATTAGACATTACTTTATCTTCTCCAAAAGACTGCAAGTTCCTTGATAATTTTTACCTAACACTTAGCAAAAGTGCCTGGCATAGAGCAGGCATTCAACCAGGAATGAATGAATGAATGAATGCTGACATTCTGGATGTGCACTGTTTGGAGTTTGTAATCCACTCTGTACTCCCAACAACACACATCTCTTTCTCTGCTTTTTTTTTTTCTGCAGAGCTAAGTGAAGCCCAGCAGAAACTGCTGGTAAAATCCGTAGAGAAGAAAATCCTACCTGTGCAGCTAAAGCTGGTGAGGAAAAAAGGCAGATGCTAGGGAGAGTTGGGGAATGGTTACAGAGAGTGGAGAGATGCAGATACAGTTTAATGATAGAACAATTTTAGAAGGCCCCTCCTGTCTTTTCTCAGGAGCCCATGCCCACTTCTCTCCATGCAAGAGGTAGAGGATGAATTTCTGGAATCTGGGCTTATCAGCCTTGTCTTAGGAGAGGAGACAGAAAATTCTGGCTTTGCCTATTCCTAGCCAAATAATGTGAGCAAAATTTTTAATGTGTCTGAGTCTGGCTCAATTATTCCTCTGTAAAATGGGGCTAAAAATAAATGTGCTGTTCACTGTATAGATCTGTTAAAAGACCCAGATGGGCTCGGCGCCTGTGGCTCAACAGGCTAAGGCGCCAGCCACATACACCTAAGCTGGCCGGTTCGAATCCAGCCCAGGCCCACCAAACAACAATGACAGCTACAACCAAAAATAAAAAAAAAAAAAATGGCCGGGTGTTGTGGCGGGCGCCTGTAGTCCCAGCTACTTGGGAGGCAGAGGCGGGAGACTCGCTTGAGCCCAGGAATTGGAGGTTGCTGTGAGCTGTGATGCCACAGTACTCTATCCAGGGTGACAGCTTGAGGCTCTGTCTCAAAAAAGAAAAAAAAAGACCCAGATGGAGTTATAATATAAGGTAAAATAAGGAGTTATAATAAGATGAATGTAGCCTTCATGTGATATTTTAATAAGTTAGGAGAGAGGAAGAGAGGTTTCCAGTTCTTTCTTTTCATGCTGTTTTGATTCCTCCTAGGTGGAGAACACAATGGAACAGAATTTCCTCCAGGATAAAGAGGGCATTTTCCCCCTGCAACCTGAGCTCCTCTCCTCCCTTGGGGAGGAGGAACTGACCCTCACTGAGGCCCTGGTGGGGCTGAGTGGCCTGGAAGTGCAGAGATCTGGCCCCCAGTATACGTGGGACCCAGACACCCTCCCTCGTCTCTGTGCCCTTTATGCTGGCCTCTCCCTCCTTCAGCTGCTGACCAAGGCTTCCTAACTTGCCCTTTCCGTCTGTGTGTTCGTAATTTCCAAATATCTTCCCAACCTCATCGTGCTGCGTCCTTAACACCCAATCGTAGCTATTTCAGGGCCATCAGTGTGAGAATGACTGAAATCCTAGCAGGTCACCAACCAATAACCAATTTCCACCTGCCCAACTATGTATCTCTCTCTGTCCCTCCAGCCCCACAACCCACTAAGCCTATCTGCTGAGGCGTAAATCCTCTAGGAGTAAAAGCACTCATACTTTTAAAACTATAAGCCATTTTAGCAAAACTGAGAAAAAAACAATTTCCTATCCTAATCCCTCCTACTTGTACTTAAAAAAAAAAGCTTCATTGGAATTAATGAAAAATATTATGTCAACCTTATGTCAATCTTATGAAGAGGTGTCTTTTGGTGTTTTTCTTTTTCTTATCCTGAGGAATTCCTAATTTTTGCAGAAAAAGAAATTATCATACTACATATAGACCACACTGCATGACTATTAGTGTATACTATCCTCGGGCTAGCTGGAAAATGCTCAGAGAACTTTGAAGGTACAGAATGTGGGATCTAGATTCTAAAGTGAGATCATCAAAGCAGCTTGTCTTCAAAGAAGAGCATTTGGGGGGTCCTCTACCGTTGGGTTGTGGGAAAGATCTAGAGATATGTGTTACAAACCCAAAACAAAAATAAGACGCCTGGGGCACCTGTGGCTCAGTAAGTAGGATGTCAGCCTCGTGTACTGATAACCCCACCAAACTGCAACAAAAAATAGCCAGGCCTTGTGGCAGGCACCTATAGTCTCCCAGCTGCTCAGGAGGCTGAGGCAAGAGAATTGCTTAAGCCCAAGAGCTGGATGTTGCTGTGAGCTGTGACGCTACAGCACTCTACCAAGGACAACAAAGACTCTGTCTCAGAAAACTAAATTACTTTTTAAAAAGACACCTTTCAGTATTGTTGAATAGACAGTACAGATATATCTTATAAAAAAGAGAGAGAGAGAGACCCAACAATAAGACTGACCCAAGACATTTAAAAATAAATCGTGTGGGCGGCGCCTGTGGCTCAAGGAGTAGGGCACGGGCCCCAGATACTGGAGGTGGCAGGCTCAAACCCGGCCCTGGCCGAAAAAATTAAAAAAATAAAAAATAAAAATAAATTGTGCTAGCACTCTGGGAAGCCAAGGCAAGTGGATAGCTTGAGTTCAAGAGTTCAAGACCAGCCTGAGCAAGGGTGAGACCCCTTCTCTACTAAAAATAGAAAAAACTAGTTGGTTGTTATGGCAGGTGCCTGTAGTCCCAGTTACTCGAGAGGCTTAGGCAAGAGGATCACTTGAACCCAGGACTTCGAGGTTGCTGTGAGCTAGGCTGAGGTCCCAGCACTCTACCCAGGGTGACAGAGTAAGAGTCTATCTCAAAAAAATATAAAAATGTGACTCGGCGCCTGTGGCTCAAGTGGCTAAGGTGCCAGACACATACACCTGAGCTGGCAGGTTCAAATCCAGCCCAGGCCCACCAAACAACAATGAGAGCTGCAACCAAAAAATAGCCCAGCATTGTGGTGGGCGCCTATAGTCCCAGCTACTTGGGAGGCAGAGGCAAGAGGCTCGCTTAAGCCTAGGAGTTGGAAGTTGCTGTGAGCTGTGATGCCACAGCACTCTACCCAGGGCAACATCTTGAGGCTCTGTCTCAAAAATAAATAAATAAATAAATATAAAAATGTGATATTATTGTCTTTTACCTTTTTATCTTCTGCCCTGAATTTCAGGGGAAGAAGTAGTGCGGGTAGGCTTGGCATGTGGACCTGCTAACAACTATATTGCAATCTTACCAAACTGCTGGGTTTATATCAACTTCCTCTGCCTAAATCTGGGTCTGCACATCTTTCGCCAATCTCTTTCAAAGTAGTTTTATGGGTGGCATAATTTCTCTAAGGCTTTTGGCCCTGGGAGTCAGACTCTCTTCCATCCTAGCCACCCCCCTGCCCAAGCTAGTTCTCTCATTCACCAAGAATTCATGACCAACTGCCAAAAGCTTTGTACAAATCCATCCTCCCCCTCCCTGGGCATCTTCCAAAGCCTCACTACATTGCTCATGGATGTACTAAGTTGTTATCTGCTGACTTGATTGTTTTTTTCCTTGTGATGTAAACTTAATAGAGAGGTGAGCTAACATCCTAACTATCCAGAAGAGTATCTTCTTTGATTGTTAAAGATAAACAACAAAGCTTGTCTGTTTTCTTCCTTACCATTCTTGCCCTGTAACCTTCAGTTACAGATATGATGTTATCAAGAAGCTCTAGTGAGTTTATTCCAGTGATGATTAAAAAGTTCTGTTACCCATCTCACGGCTGGTGAGGAAGGGTAAGAGGACAGTTAAGGAGCAATTGGTCAAGGCATGTCCCCTAAAACTGGAGCCCATATATTTCCATTTAGCAAGTGAGTGTTTAATAAAAGGAACTATTTGCTACAACCATATGAAAAGGAGAATATGAAAGCTATGTAGGATATCATTTATATAAAAGTGAGGATACATGGGATATCATATATATACAGAATATATAGTCAAACCCATTCCTGCCTTCTAGGTCCTCAAAACAGGGCCAGATTGTCTTATACAGTCCATCGAAGGTATAAAACTCAGGACTTCCATTTATAGGAGAGATAAACGTTCCAAGATAGGGAGAGAGTTTTTATTTTGTATCTTAATAAATTGACTTCACCTACTCTAAAGAATGCGTGGGGGAGTCCTTTAAAATGTAAGTGGGTAGAGTGTCCCGTCCAGCTTTCCTTCCCTTTAGATATACCATTATTCTCTTTCCCCATTTCACAACACTGCCTGGATGTACCCAGGCGCCCTCAACCGCCAAGACAGAGTCCGACTCCCTCGTAAACGACATTGTTAAGCGGAGTTTTTCACCTCCCAGGTGCTTGCCCTGGGCTGTACGTGGGGTAGACCCCTATCTTTTATTAAATCGGAGTGATTTCTACAGCAATGCACCCTCCCCTCTGTGGGCATTCCCAGGCTCCAGAAACGTTATGCCTTATTTACAGCACTAAGCTAAAATCTGATAAGGAAATCTTGATCCCATCAGGTTTTTCCTACTCTCCAGTTTGGTTTATTAATTTAAGGCCAACAGCCACTAGTTTCACGTCCCTCCTTCGCAGCCTTCTTCCCTCGCGCCGGATGCAGTGGGCGGCGGTTGAGCACCCGAAGAGTAGAAGGCGACCCAGTCCCGGCTAGGGCGCCAAATTCGCCCGGCAACTCGTGACGTCATCCATCCCCGCTCTTGGATAGGCCGTACCAACCCCACCCCGGTTGGGGTGCTCTTAAGTTCATTGTACACCAGGTTAGAGTCTGAGGGGACCTCTCGTGGACATCCACAGAAATGCACCCCAGAGGGACTTGAAAGAACATAAACATACTTAAGAACTCGGAAGTCCCACAAACCCACCCATACAGGCCCCTCCCCGCTTCTTCTTCGAAGACCCGCCTCCATCCTGCACCTCGGCTGTTGATTTATCTCCCCTTTGTTGACTCGGCCATCTGCCCGCCCGGCCTGGGGTTTCCCAGAAGGCCCAGCGCTGGGAAGGGGTTTGCAGCTGCTCCGTCATCGTGCGGCCCGACACTAGCCCGCGCTCGTGTGCAGGCCGGACTCGGTTCCTGGTCCCGGGTGCGAGAGTTCACGCGAGGCCCCGGCCTCGGTCTCCGGACTAGGCCGCGACCCCGGGCGCCATGAAGCAGGAGGGCTCGGCGCGGCGCCGCGGTACGGACAAGGGGAAGCCGCCGCCTGGCGGAGGGGAACAAGAACCACCAGGGACCCCGGCCCCCCAGGATGTGGAGATGAAAGAGGAGGCGGCAGCAGGTGGCGGGTCCACTGGGGAAGCAGACAGCAAGACGGCGGGGGCAGCGACTGAGCACTCCCAGAGAGAGCTGGACACCGTCACCTTGGAAGGTAAGGCAGCCCGGGCTGGGTGACAGCAACCCTGGTGATTCGGTTTCTCCTTGGGACTCCAGCGCAGCCTCTTCTCTGCCCCCTCAGTTCCTTGGGATCATCCCAGGATGCCTGCCCCCACTACCCTGATACGCCCCACCCTGGCCCCAATAACTGAATCTTTCCAGGATGGGAACTACTCTTCATATCCCCCCAACTCCCCCATCTGGGGTTGTATGTAGATTTAGATCTTAACTGGGCCTGGAAACTCAAAAACCCTGCCCTTTCTGAGCCTTCCCCTTGGTCTCCTCCATTTACATCCCACTCCACTGATGCCTGCACCCCCGGTGTATGACTGATCCCTTTAAAAACCAACATTTGTATTTATGTTTGTGAAGAGGACAGGATGACAGAGTACTGCCCCCTGAGTTTTAAGAGTGTACAAAAGGTTTCTGTGGTCCTAACTTCCTTTAGCAAATTCCCTAAAAGAACCATTTGGACCCAGTATCTCGTTTCATAATTTATCTAACTGAAATGCCCAAACGATCCCATTGCGCTTTTCCTCTTCCTCAGGTCCCTACTCCTACTCTGTTTCTAGAGGGCTTAAACACATATGCACTTAAAACTTTTTAGTGTCATCTCTGTTTGAGTTCATAATATTCACCTTTAGATTAAACTCCTATATACCAGTTTCCTGTAGTTATCTTGTTCCTCCAGGTGCATGCGTTTTACTTTTCCCTCTTAGAGCATCCTGGCTACATTTGAAGTAGGTAAAGTGAGAGCTTCCCACTGTGATCCTGGTGCTGTTTTCCTGGTCCTGGAGTGAATGGGACCAGATTACTTACTGGGTTTTAATTTTACTTAACTGGGTGAGAAACTAGCTCAAAAACGTCAAGATAAGCAAAGTTATTCTCCTAGATGGTGCTTTTGAGGATGCGATAGTGTTGCCTACCTCAGCTGGTACTAAACAACAGGATCGGTATTTAATAGAGATCCTTTTGCCTAAGACAATGATAGCTAGTGGTAAAGGTGCCACTCACCATTACCCGCTGGATATATTTATTACAAACACTTCATTTTCTTGTTATAAAGTAATTCATGTTCATTGTAGAAAGTTTGGAAAGTATGAGAAGTCAAAAGTAGCAGGGGAAAAATCAAAGTTAATATTTGTTCCTATGAATATTTGAACTGCCCTCTTGTAATAGAGTTTGTAGCAAAGCATTCCTAAATGCAGATGATTTTGAATTTCATGTGTTTTCATTTGACATATCCATAAACATAATGGCATTCAGTTTATTCCAGAAACATTTATTGAATACCTAATATAGTAGTTAAGAGTACAGGCCCTGGAATTAGTTTCCTCATCCATATGAATGAGAGTAATAGTACCTACTTTATTGGGTTGTTGTAAACATTAAAATGCTCATAACTGGCTCAATGCCCATACCTCAGTGGTTAAGGGCACTGGCCACATACACTGGGGCTGGCAGGTCCAAACCCGACCCAGGGCTGCTAAACAACAATGACAGCAACAACAACAAAGAAATACCTAGGTGCTGTGGTGGACGCCTGTAGTCCCAGCTACTTGGGAGGCTGAGGCAAGAGAATCGCGTAAGCCCAAGAGTTTGAGGTTACTGTGAGCTGTGACACCAAGGGCGACACAGTGAGGCTCTGTCTCAAAAAAAAAAAGAAAAGAAAACAAAACAAAACAAAAATGCTCAGAACTGTGTCTAGCACATGGTGAACACATAGTAAACTTTCCATAAAGATCAGCTGTTGTTATATCATTAATGTAGCCCAGACACCCTGTGCAAAGTGCCCAATATACAAAGGTAACCAAGAAACTACCAATTAATTGCATTCCCTTGTTGCTGCACATCTAAACTGTTTCTAGTTTCTTGCTGTTATAAGTAGTGGTGCAACTTTGTGCCCAAATTTTTTAAGCTACTTGTATTATTATTATTATTATTACTATTTCTTTAGTATAGATTCCCAGAATCTATATGCCTGAGTCAAAAAGGATGAACATTTTAAAGGTTTTTGATAGATAATTGTCCAGAAAAACTGTACTAATTTATATTATACAGGCAGAAATGTACTTCTGACTGCATTATATAATCTTTTTAATATGGCTAACTTGGTAGTTTAAAAATATTTCCACTTTCAATTATTCAAATGCTGCTGAGATAGACTTTTTGTCTATTAGCTATTTGTCTTTTTTCTTCTTTGTGTATCTGTTCATGTCGACTTTTACTTTGACATTACGGCAGTATAGTTTGTCTTAACCATTTATACAACCTCTTTATAGAATGAAAATATGAATCTTTGATCACATTTGTTGCAAATATTTTTCTTTTTTTCTTTTTTTTTTTTTTGTAGAGACAGAGTCTCACTCTCTCGCCCTCCGTAGAGTGCTGTGGAGTCACAGCCCACAGCAACCTCCACCTCTTAGGCTTGAGCGATTCTCTTGCCTCAGCCTCCCAGGTAGCTGGGATTACAGGCGCCCGCCACAACGCCCAGCTGATTTTTGATGCAGTTCGGCCGGGGCCG
>CAUYRH010122119.1:0-14371 GCA_963574655.1 Perodicticus potto | reverse complement strand
TCTCCCCACTTGAAATCTCTCCCTCTACCAGGAGCTTTGGTGTTTTCTGTATTCTTTTCTGTAAATCAATTCTGTCTTACCACGGAGGGGTGGGGGGGGAAATAATGTAATGAAGAATAATAAAATACATATATTTAAAAGTTAAAAAAAAAGAATAAAGATTCAGTTTGACTTAAAAAAGCCAAATAACAACCATATGCTCTATGAGAGACATCTAGAACAAAGGAATTCAAAAAGCTGTTAAATAAAGAGATGAGTTAAAATATGCAAGGCAAATGCAAGCAAAAATAAAGTATAGGAGACT
Organism: Perodicticus potto; assembly: GCA_963574655.1. NCBI lineage: Eukaryota > Metazoa > Chordata > Mammalia > Primates > Lorisidae > Perodicticus > Perodicticus potto. The sequence continues at coordinate 14,067 of CAUYRH010122119.1, read as the reverse complement.
CTGAACCACTTCTTACTCCAACAGTACATTTATTCAATAAACAGTCATTGACTAGTGCCAAAAAAAAAAAAAGAAAAACAAGAAAGTATACGAGTCCAGAAGATAATAGCGAAGTTGAATTCCAGGAAAAAAATTAAATAGGATTAAAAGGGAGTCCAACTCACATAAAAAAACGTGGCACCCAATACAATGACTCTTGGCAAGCATTCAACTCCAGCAGAGTGATCAGGACAATAGGAAAAAATACAAGCTTCAAACCATGAGGAAATGGGGATTGTGATTTAACATTGGGAGTTAGTTAAATGAAGATCAGTTAAGACAACTTCTATGTGTGTTTTTTGTTTTTTTTTTTTTAAGACAGAGTCTCAAAGCTCAGCGCCTGTGGCTCAAAGGGCTAAGGAGCCAGCCACATACACCCTCATGAGTTGGCGGGTTCGAATCCAGCCTGGGCCCGCCAAACAACAATGGTGGCTGCAACCAAAAAATGGCCGGGTGTTGTGGCAGGCGCCTGTAGTCCCAGCTACTTGGGAGGCGGAGGCAGGAGACTCGCTTGAGCCCATGAATTGGAGGTTGCTGTGAGCTGTGATGCCACAGCACTCTATCCAGGGTAACAGCTTGAGGCTCTGTCTCAAAAAAAAAAAAAAAAAAAGACAGAGTCTCAAGTTGCCGCTCTAGGCAGTGCCGTGCCGTGATAGCTCACAGCAACCCCCAACTTGGGCTCAAGAGATCCCAAATTGCCTCAGTTTCTTTATTTTTAGTAGAGACGCTGTCTTGCTTTTGCTCAGGCTGTTCTCAAACTCATGAGCTCAAGAAATCAACCTGCCTTAGCCTGCCAGAGTGCTAGGATTACAGGCCAGAGCCACCACATTCACCCATCCTAAAGATTTTCTATATCAGTACACATACAGGTATCTCATTTCTCTTAATTCAGTGGTTCTCAACCTTCCTAATGGTGCAGCCCTTTAATACAGTTCCTGTGGGTCACAACCCAGGGGTTGAGAACCGCTGTCTTAATTGCTGGTGGTGTTCCATAGAATTAGTTTAGAAATCCCTCATTTAATGAACAAACAATTCAGTTACAATATTGTCGCAAACAATACTCCATAAATATTCTAGTACAAATCTTTTCATTATTAAGAAATTACTGGCCGGGCACGGTGGCTCACACCTGTAATCTTAGCACTCTGGGATGCCTGCTCACAGGTTTGAGACCAGCCATGAGCCACAGTGAGACCTCATCTCTAAAAATAGCCTGGCGTTGGCAGCGCCTGTGGCTCAATGGGTAGGGCGCCAGCCCCATATACCAAGGGTGGCGGGTTCAAACCCAGCTCCGGCCAAACTGAAACAACAAAAAAAATCATTGGGCATTGTGGCAGGCGCCTGTAGTCCCGGCTACTCAGGAGGCTGAGGCAGGAGAATTGCCTAAGCCCAGGAGTTGGAGGTTGCTGTGAGCTGTGTGACACCACGGCACTCTACTGAGGGTAATAAAGTAAGACTCTGTCTCTACAGAAAAAATAGCCTGGCATTGTGGTGGGTGCCTATAGTCTCAGGTACTTGGGAGGCTGAGGCAAGAGAGTCACGTGAGTCCAAGAGTTGGAGGTTGCTGTGAGCTATACTCTACTGAGGATGACAAAGTGAGACTCTGTCTCAAAAAAAAAGAAAGAAAAAAAGAAATTACTTTTCTAGAATAGTTATCTGGAAGTAGAATTACTGTACTGAATTGAATAGTATGCACATTTCCAAATCTAATAGATACTAACATAAAAAATAAAATTCAATAAATATCAAATAGCTCACCAAAATTAAAACTTATTTATACTCTTACCAACTATCAGCAGCCATTCTAACACACAATTGCTAATATTTTTAAAGATAGGATGGATGGTGGCACCGTAGCTCAGTGGTTACAGCGCCAGCCACATACACGGAGGGTGGCAGGTTTGAAACTGGCCTGGGCCTGCTAAACAATGACAACTGCAACCAAAAAAAATAGCCCAGCATTGTGGTGGGCACCTATAGTCCCAGCTATTTGGGAGGCTGAGGCAAGAGAATTGCTTAAGCCCAAGAGTTTGACGTTGCTGTTAGCTGTGATGCCACAGCACTCTATCAAGGGTGACACAGTGAGACTGTCTCAAAAAAAAAAAAAAAAATCTGATGGATTAAACAATTCTTTCCTATTGTATTTACGTGCATTGTCCTAATAATTGAGGCTAGCAACTTCCACATGTGAGATGTCTGTTATTTATGAACTGCCTTTACATACACATATAACTTGCCTATATTTCTAAGGGGTTATCTTTTCCTTATTCATCTGTGAGTTATATTATTTATGCTGCATAGTTTCTCTCAGTATTTTCTTATAACTTTATGTTTCTTGCTTAACTGATGTTTTTATGAGTTACATTTCTCAATCTTCTCCTTTACTGCATCTTTTGTTTTTGTCATCTTAAAAAGGCACAGTCTCTCACTTTCTTCTAATATAATTTGTCTAGTTTTGGATCTTACATGTAGCTCTCTAGTTCATCTGGAATTTCATCTCATGTGTAGGAGATATGGGTATTTACTTGTTTAGTATTTATCTTCCCTGAAAATTTCATAAGATGGGGATCTTGCCAACCTGATTCACTGTTTCATCCAAAGGTGATACATGGTAAGTGCAACAATTAACCTTCAACCTTTGTTGAATAACTGACTCCTCAGGTACAAAAATTAAAGATTCACTTCTCATGGAAGGCAGAAGTAAATTTCCATTTATGATTTTATAATACATATTTTGGACACACGTTAAAGAAAGAGATGTTTAGTAAATTTGTAACATCTTACATTTGCACCCCAACTTGTCAGGTTTCCTTGCCATCAAGTTCCCAGCCTGACCACCACCCCCAGCCAAGCAAAATGACACAACACTGGATGTCAAGTATGGAATTACTGGGCCTGGCACAGTGGCTCATGCCTGTAATCCTAGCACTCTGGGAGGCCCAGGCTGGTGGATTGCTTGAGCTTAGAAGCTGGAGACCAGCCTGAGAAAGAGTGAGACGCCGGCTCTACCAAAAATAGAAAAATTAGTCCAGCATTGTGGCGGGTGCATGTAGTCCCAGCTGCTCCTGTGGCTGAGGCAAGAGGCTCTCTTGAGCCTAGGAATTTGTGGTTACTGTAAGCTATGACGCCAAGGCACTCAACCCTAGGGCAATAGAGTGAGACTCGGTCTCAAAAAAAAAAAAAAAAAAAAAGTACGAAATTACTTTAAACACTTTGCTTAGTTTAATACATTGTTTCCCACAGTATTCCTATGGTACAACTAGTGGTATGCCATCTTATTTACTATGCTTTTATTACAACTTGCATAAAAAACTAAAAAACTCTTTATCCATATTGCTTAGATCGGCACAAATGCATTTAAGCGTTAAAAATAAATTAATTTAAAGAAAACTACAGAAAGAACAGCCGAGGAGGATGGCAAAAATACCGACAAAGGTACAGGATTGACTTAATTTGTCTAACAATGCGTTCCTGGGGCCAAGAGGTTCGGCTATAGCCTACATCCCTCAAACAACCTGAATTGCCTCCAGTGGGGTTGGAGTCGTCGCCACCTTCGCCTTTCCCAACAGTCAGCCAACTTGTTGCGGGACAAAAGAACTAGGTAGGGAACCATAACTGGCCTTTGGCTGCGCCAATGGGGTTGCAGCGCGCGGGTCACAACCTCAGGGTTGGACTAGTCTCCTGGAGTAAGAGGTTAAAAAACAACAGAAAGAGATTGACTTACTACTACACTATGGGCCACCACCTTCCCTTCCTAGGTCCTGAACGTAGGGGCAGTTTTCGCTACTAGCCTGTACCAGAGGGGAGCCCGAATTTTTCTAAGAATAAGAAGGGCTGCTGTAGGTTCGCCGAGTCTGAGGGACGCAATGTAAGCAGCGCCGAGGCTGGGACACAGGCTGCCGCGTTTCGGACACCGACTGAGGGAAAGGGGGTAAGAGTCGTGCCTTGCAGAGATGGGGGATGCAGGGTGGCCACAGTGGGGAAGGTGGGGAGCATGATGGTGTTCCGTAGAAGCGCAGAGACTGAAGAGCGCGCTGCTGTGGAAGGAGGAAGAGCGGAGCCGGGAGCTGGTTCCCAATATCCCATCGCTACGGCAATAGAAGGAGGAGTAATCGTGGGGGGCCCCCGCACACCGCGCTGCGGTACACTCACCCTCGCCAAAGTCCTTCCGGAAGTCCAAGTTCGAAGATGGCGCCGCCTGTCTGGTCGCGGTTTTATGACGAAAGCTTGTAGCTGCTCTTCTTTGACGCCCTCACCCCCAGTGCACAAGGTAAACACGTGAGCTTGGTCGGGAGTTGGTGGCGGGCTCAATTTTCTATTAGACTCTGTATTCCATAATGCAGCGCGGCGAGAGTCTTTGAGCCCTCCGAATCCGCCGGGGCGCTGGGCGTCGGCGGCCGCTGCAGGGCCTCATGGGAGTGGCGGTGTGAGGAAGTGGTTGACGCCTGCGCGGCCCACGGGTTCCCACACGGCTTTGACGGAAGTGCAAGGACTAGCGTGTGAAGGCCGGCTGTTGCTCCTTGTCTTTCCTGCTTGTCTGCCCGGGTTGTGGCAAGCAGAACCAGACGGGAGCTGAGAGGCTAGACCTGCACGCCGGCCTCAGGCAGGGGCTAAGAGACAAAGAAATCCTCACTGCCGGGCTTCAGAGAATGACTCCAGCTTTTGCAGCTAGCGAAGTCAGGGATGGATCCACCTAGCTTGGGGCGGGGACGCTTACCCAGAGAGTGAGCCTGGACTTTGATCCCCGACCCTAGTTAGGCTTTGTCTCGTTCCTCCCTGGAAGGTGGAAAGCGGTGGGGAAGGAACAAATGCAGCAAGTTTCTGTCTTTTCTGAGGCATTTAAAGCCAAATAAATTTCGCAGGTCTCCCCATACCCAGAAGAGAGTGCAGGATTTAAAAATAAGTACCGGCCGGCTCAGCGGCTATGGCGCCGGCCACATACACGGAGGCTAGCGGGTTAAAACCCGGCCCGGGCCAGCTAAACAACAATGACAACTGCAGCAAAAAAACAGCCAGGCGTTGTGGCAGGCGCCTGTAGTCCCAGCTACTTGGGAGACTGAGGCAGGAGCATCACTTAAGCGCAAGAGTTTGAAGTTGCTGTGAGCTATGATGCCAGAGAACTCTACTGAGGATGACATAGTAAGACTCTGTCTCCAAAAAAAAAAAAAAAAAAAAAAAAAGGACCTGAAAGAGTGGAGTAAACCAACTTTCTCTTCCCAACTAATCTCACTCATTTAATTCCCTTGGTTGCACAAACATTTATGAAAAGTTTGGGAAGGGCAGCGCCTGTAGCTCAAAGGCCAGATGCTGGAGGTGGCGGGTTCAAACCCAGCCCCATGCAAAAAAACAAAAAAGAAAAGATAAGTATGGGAGTAGTTTGAAAGACCTAAAAGTGGGACGAAAGGGACAACCCTATCCCATGCTAATCCAAAATTGTGTTGTCCTTGGGAGGGATAGTGGGGGATGGAAGTAGCATCGGGCGCATCCTCCCTCCCTCTTACAGGTTTGTATGAAGGCAAACTTTACGTTTCATTTACTTCAGTAATGAACCAATCTGTCTCTTTATTCCTGATTAGGCTATCTTTTACTTTAAAGTTATTGCAAAATCTTTTTTTTTTTTTTTTTTTTTGAGACAGAGTCTCATGTCGTCCTCAGTAGAGTGCCCTGGCATCACAGCTCACAGCAACCTCAAACTCTTGTGCTTAAGCAGTTCTCTTGCCTCCCAAGTAGCTGGGACTACAGGTACCTGCCACAATTCCTGGCTATTTTATTGTTGTTTTTGTTTTGTTTAGATGGCCCAGTCCAAGTTCAAACCCGCCAGCCTTGGTGTATGTGGCTGGCACCATAACGACTATGCCTGCAAAATCTTTTTTAAATAATTTTTAAAAATTATATCCTACACTGTTAAAAATATTTTTTAGATGAGTAATTGTATTTATTTTTAAAATAAGACACATGGCTTGAAATTCAAAAGCTACAAAGGGCAGGCAAGGTGGCTCACACCTGTAATCCTAGCACTTTGGGAGGCTGAGGCTGGAGGAACGATTGAAGCCAGGAGTTGGAGAATACCCTGATCAATATAGGTTCACCCTGTCTCTACAAAAAATAGAAAAACTAGCCAGTGTGGTGGCACAGCTCTGTAGTTCCAGACACCTGCAAGCCTGAAGCAGGAGATGGATGTTTAAGCCAAGGAGTTTGAAGTTGCAGTGAGCTATGATGATACCACTGCACTCTACCCCAGGCAACAGAGTGAGACTATCTCAAAAGAGAAAGGATCCAGGCTCGGCGCTTGTGGCTCAACAGGCTAAAGCGCCAGTCACATACACCTGAACTGGCAGGTTCGAATCCAGTCCAAGCCCTCCAAATAATAATGACGGCTGCAACCAAAAAATGGCCAGGTGTTGTGGCGGGCACCTGTAATCCCAGCTACTTGGGAGGCAGAGGCAGGAGAATCGCTTGAGCCCAGGAATTGGAGATTGCTGTGAGCTGTGATGCCATAGCACTCTATCCAGGGTGACAGCTTGAGGTTCTGTCTCAAAAAAAAAAAAAAAGTACTGCTATATATATCCTTGCATCTAAGTTACTTCAAACATGTAACTGTATGGGTAAGGCAAATGGAATTGTCCAAAGTTTAAGTGCATTTGTAATTTGGACTAATAAGCAATCTTTTAACTGATCTGTTTCTCTGCATTCAATCTCCAACAGCTAAAGCATAAAGTTTACCCTGTTAATCTGCTTAATTATGGTGATTGATTGTAGAAATTGGGTCTTCCTATGTTGCCCAGGCTGGTCTCAAACTCCTGGCCTCAGCTGATTCTCTTACTTTGGCCTCCCAAAGTGCTGGGAAAATAGGTGTGGGCCACAACACCCAGCCATAATGATCTTAAGGAAAGAGAAAGCCTGCTCAAAGAAAGTCTAACTAAAATATAGAAAATAAAGGATAGGCATGGAGGTTCACACCTGTAATCCTAGCACTCTGGGAGGCTGAGGCAGGTGGATTGCTTGAGCTCAGTAGTTTGAGATCAGCCTGAGTAAGATCAAGACCCCCATCTCTACTAAAAAGAGAAACACTAGCCAGGCATCATGGCGAGTGCCTATAGACCCAGTTACTCAGGAGGCCGAGGCCAGAGAATCACTTGAGCCCAAAAGTTTGAGTTTGCCATGAGCTATGATGAGGCCACAGCAATCTACACAGGCTGATAGCTGGGCTTTGTGGCGGGCACCTGTAGATCCAGTTACTCGGGAGGCTGAGGCAAGGGACTCGCCTAAGCCCAGGAGTTGGAAGTTGCTGTGAGCTGTGTGATGCCACGGCACTCTACCAAGGGCAATAAAGTGAGACTTGGTCTCTACAAAAAAAAAAACAACTTTGTCTCAGAAAAAATAAAAAAAGAAATCAAAAATAAAATGATAAAACAAAAAGCCAAAGTATCAGCAACTACTTGTACACAAATGGAACTAACTAGCTACCAATTCCTGAAAATTGTCAAATTAAGGAAAGAGGCTCAGCTGGGTAGAGTGGCATCACAGCTCACAGCAACCTCGAACTCCTGGCCTCAATTGAGTCTCCTGCCTCTGCCTCCCAAGTAGCTGGGACTACAGGGGCCTGAAACCACATACACCTGAGCTGGTGGGTTTGAATCTAGCCCAAGCCCACCAAACAACAATGATGGCTGCAACCAAAAAACAGCCAGGTGTTGCGGCGGGCACCTGTAATCCCAGCTACTTGGGAGGTGGAGGCAGGAGAATCATTTGAGCCCAGGAATTGGAGGTTGCTGTGAGTTTTGAGGCCACAGCACTCTACCAAGGGTGACAGCTTGAGGCTCTGTCTCAAAAAATAATAATAATAATAAATAAATAAATAATTAAGCATTTGGGGCAGCACCTGGGGCTCATCGAGTAGGGCGCTGGCCCCATATACCAAAGGTGGTGGGTTCAAACCCAGCCTCGGCCAAACTGCAAAACAAAAAAATAGCCAGGCATTGTGGCGTCCCAGCTACTCGGGAGGCTGAGGCAAGACAAACGCCTAAGCCCAGGAGTTGGAGGTTGCTGTGAGCTGTGTGACACCACAGAACTCTACTGAGGGTAAAAAAGTGAGACGCTGTCTCTACAAAAAAAAAAAAAAAATTAAGCATTTGCATTTCTCTTGCCTTTCTAGTATGTAGTTCAGAATAACTAACAGATGAGAGGCAGTAAATGTGTGATGAATGATAGAATTAGAAAAAATTATCAGTACACCACTCCCAGTGAAATAATTCAGGCAACAATCACCAGTGAATGACCTCACTTAGATAAAAGGTATTTTAGTAGGTTTTAAAATGCCTGGATTTCACACCAGGCATAAAAAAAAAAAGAAAGAAAGAAAAAGAAAAAAGGGCGGCGCCTATGGCTCAAAGGAGTAAGGTGCCGGCCCCATATTGCCGGAGATGGTGGGTTCAAACCCAGCCCCAGCCAAAAACCACAAAAAAACAAAAAAGCCTGGATTTCATTCATTGTTGAAAATGAAACAAGTCAGCTTGGCGCCTGTAGCATAGTGGTTACGGCGCCAACCACATACACCGAAGTTGGCCTGGGCCAGCTAACCAGCAATGACAACTGCAACAAAAAATAGCTAGGCGTTGTTACAGGTGCCTGTAGTCCCAGCTACTTGGGAGGCTGAGGCAAGAGAATCGCTTGAGCCCAAGAGTTTGAGGTTGCTATGTGCTGTGACATCATAGCACTCTACCCAGGGGAACATAGTGAGACTCTGTCTCAAAAAAAAAAAGAAAAGAAAATGAAACAAGTCATTGTTTAACTCTTTTGTTGTTGTTGTTGTTGTTTGAGACAGAGCCTCAAGCTGTCGCCCTGGGTAGAGTGCTGTGGCACCACAGCTCACAGCAACCTCCAACTCCTTGAGGATGCCTGGTTTAACTCTTGATATGAGGCAATATGCACATACAATCACTTCTTAAGGCTCAGTGCCCGTAGCACAGGCGCCTGCAGCACAGTGGTTACTGTGCCAGCCACATGCACCGAGGGTTGTGGGTTCAAACCAGGCCAGGGCCAGCTAAACCGCAACAACAACAACAAAAAATAGCCAGGCATTGTGGCAGGCACCTGTAATCCCAGCTACTTGGGAAGCTGAGGCAAGAGAATCGCTTAAGCCCAAGAGTTTGAGGTTGCTGTGAGCTATGACGCCAGGGCACTCTACCAAGGGCAAGATAGTGAAACTCTGTCTCCAAAAAAAAAAAAAAAAAATCACTTCTTAAGTATTTCTGCCCAAAAGGTTGAATAGAAATACAGGTGTCAGTGGAAAGAGTTCAATGAGACCATGAAAAAGCAAACAGTCAAATCTAGAATGTGGAACATTTCATACAATTGACCAGGTTTCTACAAGCCAATGTCATAAGCAGAGAGACCTCTTTTTATGAGACATAACCAAATGTAGTATGTGAATTTACTTGGATACTGACTCAAACAAACCAATATATGAAAAGCCATTTTTTTCTTTGCTGTGGTGTCACAGCTCACAGCAACCTCTAACTCGGGCTCAAGCGATCCTCTTGCCTCCAGTTTTCTATTTTTTAGTAGACAGGGTCTGATTTTTGCTCAGGCTGGTCTCGAAGTCATGAGCTCAAGCACTCTACTTGCCTCGGGCTCCCAGAGTGCTAAGATTATAGGCGTGAGCCAACATGCTGGGCCTGAAAAGCCATTCTTTTTTTTTTTTGAGACAAAGCCTCAAGCTGTCGCCCTGCGTTGAGTGGCATCACAGCTCACAGCAACCTCCAACTCCTGGCCTCAAGCAAGTCTCCTGCCTCTGCCTCCCAAGTAGTTGGGACTACAGGCGCCCGCCACAACACCCGGCTATTTTTTGTTGCAGTTGTCGTTGTTGTTTGGCGGGCCCAGGCTGGATTCAAACCCGCCAGCTCAGGTGTATGTGGCTGGTGCCTTAGCCACTTGAGCCACAGGCACTGAGCCAGAAAAGCCATTCTTGAAACAATTAAAATTTGATTATGGACTGAACGATACTAAGAAAATACTACTTAATAAACATGATAATGACATTAGGATACATTTCTTTTTTAAGTTTTTTATTTTATTTTATTTTTTTTATAGAGACAGAGTCTCACTTTATCGCCCTCAGTAGAGTGCCATGGCGTCACACAGCTCACAGGAACTTCCAACTCCTGGGCTTAGGTGATTCTCTTGCCTCAGCCTCCCGAGTAGCTGGGACTATAGGCACCTGCCACAACGCCCAGCTATTTTTCTGTTTTGCAGTTCAGCCGAGGCTGGGTTTGAACCCGCCACCTTCGGTATATGGGGCCGGCGCCCTACTCGATGAGCCACAGGCGCAGCCCTTTTTTATCATTTTTTTTGAGACAGAGTCTCACTATGTCGCCCTGGGTAGAGTGCCAGGGTGTCACAGCACATAGCAACCTCAAACTCGTGGGCTTAAGCGATTCTCTTGCCTTAGCCTCCCAAGTAGCAGGGACTATAGGCGCCCGCCACGACGCCTGGCTATTTTTTGTTGCTGTTGTCATTGTTGTTTAGCTGGCCCTGGCTGGATTTCAACCTGCCAGCCTCGGTATATGTGGCTGGCACTATAACCATTGTGCAATGGGCACCGGGCCTACGTTTTATTTTTTGAGAATCTTGCTTTGTCACCCAGGTTTGGGTACACTGGCACAATCAGAGCTCACTGAAGCCTCAGAGTCTTGGGCTAAAGGGAGTACTTGGAAATTAGACACCCATATTGACATATATACGAGTAAAATGATATAATGTCTGAGATTTGCTCTGAAGTAACTTTGCCAAGGAAAAACAAAAAGAGAAAGCAAATATCGGAAAATCTGGGGGGCAGAGTTTGAGTCAGAGACTCACTGTGTTGCCCTGGGGTGAGTGTCTTATAGTCATAGCTTACAGCAATCTCATAACTGTTAGGCTCAAGTGATCCTCAGGGATCAGCTTCCAGAGTAGCTGGGACTACAGGCGCCTGCCACAATGTCTGGCTAGTTTTTCTCTTTTTAATAGAGATGGGGTTTCCTTGCTTAAGCAATCTACCCGCCCCAGCCTCCCAGAGAGCTAGGATTGATTACAGGCATGAACCACTGCAAGCCCAGACCCTATTTTTTTTTTTTTTAATGTTTATTTATTTATTTTGCAGGGGTTTTGTTTGTTTGTGTTTGTAGAGACAGAGTCTCACTTTATCGCCCTCGGTAAAGTGCTGTGGCATCACACAGCTCAGAGCAACCTCCAACTCCTGGGCTTAGGCGATTTTCTTGCCTCAGCCTCCCAAGTAGCTGGGACTACAGGCACCCGCCATAACGCCCGGCTATTTTTATGTTTTTGTAGTTCCGTCGAGGCCAGATTTGAACCTGCCACCTTCGGTATATGGGGCCAGCACCCTACTTGTTAAGCCACAGCGCCGACCTTTTTTGTTTTGTTTCGTTTTGGCCAGGGCTGGGTTTGAACCCACCACCTCCAGCATATGGGGCTGGCGCCCTACTCCTTTGAGCCACAGGTGCCACCTTTTTTTTTTTTAATAGAGACAGAATCTCACTTTGTCGCCTTTGGTAAGAGTGCAATGGAGTCACAGCTCACAGCAACCTCCAACTCCTGGGCTTAGGCGATTCTCTTGCCTCAGCCTCCCAAGAAGCTGGGACCACAGGTGCCCGCCACAACGCCCAGCTATTCTTTTTGTTGCAGTTTAGCCAGGGCCGGGTTGTACCCACCACCCTCGGTAGATGGGGCCGGCGCCATACTCACTGAGCCACAAGCACCACCCTTTTTTCTTTTTTAAGACAGTTTCACTATGTTGCCCTCCGTAGAGTACCTTGGCATCACAGCTCACAGCAACCTCAAACTCTTGGGCGTAAGCGATTCTTTTGCCTCAGCCTTCCAAGTAGCTGGAACTACAGGCATCTGCCACAACGCCCGGCTATTTTTTGGTTGCAGTTTAGTTGGCCCGGGCCAGGCTCGAACCCATCACCTTTGGTGTATCCAACTTTTTTTTTTTATGCAAGAAAGGATCTCACTCTTGTTACTTAGGCTGGAGTGCAGGGGCAATCACAGCTCACTGCAGTCTCAGAATCATCATGGACTCAAAAGGATCCTCCTGCTTTTGCCTCTAGTTTCATTAATGTTACAAGCATACCTTTTTTTTTTTTTGAGACAGTCTCAAGGTAAAATGCCATGGCATCACAGCTCACAGCAATCTCAAACTCTTGGGCTTAAGTGATTCTCTTGCCTCACAACAGCCTCCCTGTTGTGGCAGGTGCCTGGGACTACAGGTATTTTTTTTTGTTGCATTTGTCATTGTCGTTTAGGTGGCTGGGGCAGGGTTCGAACCCGCCAGCCTCACTGCCAGCGACCAGCGCCTGACCCGCTGAGCTATGAGCGCCCCCGAATCTTTTTTGTTTTTTTTTGACACAGAGTCTCACTCTGTCAACCTGGGTAGAGTGGCATGGCATCATGGCTCACAGCCACCTCAAACTCTTGGCCTCAAACAATCCTCTTACATCAGCCTCCCAAGTAGCTGTGGCTACAGGCACCCGCCACAACTCTCAGCTGGTTTTTTGACTTTTTAGTAGAGACAAGGTCTCACTCTTGCTCAGGCTGGTCTTGAACTGAGCTCAGGGGGATCCTCCTGCCTTAGCCTCACAGAGTGCTAGGATTACTGGTGTGAACCATAGCACCCGGCCCCAAATGTGGCAACCTCGATACCTGTGGGACTGTGGACATTCTTTGTATAGTTCACTCTACTTTTGTGCGTAGTCTTGAAAAACTACAATAAAATATGCAGACATGCAAAATGGATGAAAATAGCCAATGGTTAAACTTAAAATATCTGACTTAAGCTTTAGTTTTCACCTCAATACACTACCTGACACTGCCATCAGACACTCATTTTAAGGCCTATTCTTTCTTGTGTTTGAGCTATTTCCTCTGCTCATCTGCCTTAACATTTTTTTTCCAACTAGGAAACTACTTATCTTTCAGTTAAATCAGATCCTGTGAAGTCTTCACCAATCTTGGAAAATACAGTAGAATCGGGCAGCGCCTGTGGCTCAAAGGAGTAGGGTGCCAGCCCCATATACCAGAATTTGTGGTTTCAAACCCAGCTCCGGCCAAAAAAAAAAAAAAAAAAAACCACAGTGAAATCATCTTTGGTTGCTTCCAAGGAATCTTGTTTATACTACTAATAGAGTTTATCTCATACTATAGATATTGTTTATCATTCTACCCTAAAAAGTGCTCCTTAAGGGCATATGGCACAAAAGTTACTGCACATCTCTGGATCCTGATTTACCTACTGACTGTGTTGCCTTGGGCAAATGACTAAATAATTTTATCTATAAAATCTCATTTACTTCATAGAATTGTATAATCTTTGTCCTCGTATTCCTCTTCATATCTAGCTCAGTGTCTTACATGTCGATGCTCAAAAAATGAATGATGGACTCGGCACCTATAATTCAGCAGCTAGGGTGCCAGCCACATACACTGGTTCGATTCCAGCCTGGGCCAGCTAAACAACAGTGACAACTACAACCAAAGAATAGCTGGGCGTTGTGGCAGGCACCTGTAGTCCCAGCTACTTGGGAGGATGAGGCAGGAGAATAGCTTAAGCTCAAGAGTTTGAGGTTGCTGTGAACTGTGACACCACCGTACTCTACCCAGATGACATAGTGAGACTCTGTCTCACAGAAAAAAAAAAAGAAGAGAAATGACTGATGATTTGAATAGTTTTTGGTCTCCATGCTGACCTTTCACTTTGGCCCCAAAAGCACTGACATTGGAACTAGTCACCCAAGAGGGTCTCCACAAAGGTAAGGTGAATTGCAGGTGGGTGTCTGGACTCCTGACTTAAGTTGTGGAGATGCTAAAAGAGATACAAGGCAGTAAAGTTGCTGAGGGTAAGGAGTATGTTATTTATTCACTTTGTTTCCCCCCTCACTGGTCACTGCTCTTGACTCGTAGGACAACAGGTACAGAACTGCAAGGGATCATCCCCAGCTCTGTGATCACCAGATCCACGAGCTCTGGCGGAGT
>CAUYRH010122117.1:0-20873 GCA_963574655.1 Perodicticus potto | reverse complement strand
ACTCCTATAACTTTAACAGCTGTAGAAGAAGACAAGATAACAGGAAAGGGGACTTCCCAAGTTGGGGTTAGGGAAGGTGAATTAGAGGGAAGAGTTTTGATCATGACTAGATCTCCAGGAGGGAAAAGTTCCTGTTTTAGTTCGTATTTCCCTCCCCAAAAGAGGAGCAGGACTTTCAGGGATGATTAGGGAGGCATGAGAGAACAGCAAGTCATCACAATTGTAGCTTAAAGTCTGGGAGAAAAATTTGGCAACCAGCTTTCCAGATACCTCCTGTATGGTTATGGATTTGGGAGAAAAAAGACCAGGGTTAGAGAGAAGTACAGAAAAGGTTGCTGCAGTGTCCAAAAGAAATTTTCTCTCCTGGTGCTCCACTATATGGCAAACCTGGGGCTCTTGAGGGGTAATGACACAAGCTGGAGCCATCAGAATTTGCCCCGGGCACTCTCAGTCCAGTTTGGGCTCCGATGGGGTCCCGTCCCAGGAGGCCTTCACCTCTGGGGACAGGCCACCCTCCAGTGGTTACCCTTGCATTCTGGACAGGGGCCAGGTGGCTTACCCAGCCAGTGGTGCTTCTGGGGGATCCCCTTTCTTTTTTAATGCACAAAATTATACATGCTGGTTGGAAGAAAAGAATCAATACAGAAATAGATAATGTAGAAAATAAAAGTCTTCTGTGTTGCCTGTGCTTTTGAGGCTGTATCAAAAAAAAAAAAAAAAAAAAAAAAAGGTTCAGTGCCTGTGGTTCAACAGGCTAAGGCGCCAGCCACGTTATATCTGAGCTGACAGGTTCGAATCCAGCCTGGGCCGGCCAAACAACATTGACGGCTGCAACCAAAAAATGGCTGGGCGTTGTCGCAGGCACCTGTAGTCCCAGCTACTTGGGAGGCGGAAGCAAGAGACTCGCTTGAGCCCAGGAATTGGAGGTTGCTGTGAGCTGTGATGCCACAGCACTTTATCCAGGGTGACAGCTTGAGGCTCTGTCTAAAAAAAAAAAAAAAAAAAAATCCTTGCCAAAGCCAGTATCAAAGAGTTTTTCACTGTGTTTTCTTCTGTGAGATTTACAGTCTCAGGTCTTAGGTTTAGGTTTTATCCTGTTTTGAGTTTTTTTGTATATGGTTTTTGAGTTCTTTTGTATATGAAAAGGGTTCTCTCTTATTCTTTTGCATATAGAAAGCCAGTTCTCCCAACATAATTTACTGAAGAGCCTGTCCTTTCCCCCTTGTATGTTCTTGGTGGCCTTCTCAAAAATTACTTGACTGTACATGTATGGGTTTATTTCTGGGCTTTATTCTGTTCTAGTGATCTACGTGTCTGTTTTTATAAAAGTGTGAATTTTTACTGAATATAAATTATGCCTTAAGTCACCTGGCTAAACAAGCAAAGACAAACTCTTGTTCAGCTAATGAACACCTTTCTTTTTGACCATGATTGATCTGGTCTCTCTTAGCTTTATCATCTGAAGTCCTTGCTGCTCCTTCCTCAGCCCCTAAGAGTGTACAGCACTTGGCTTACTGAAAGTCAGGTTGGCTATCATGCCCTTACTTCAGTAGGAGTAGATCCCCCTCTTTCCTTGCTCAGAACCATCTGTCCATAAATCTATAACAGCAGCAATAGTAGGAACCAATGCCGATACCAGCTTCTCTGTACTAGTCTTAGTTCTAAAGGCCTCATGTTTATCTATTCACTCAGTCCTTCTGACAAACCTTTATGATTGTCCCCATCTTGCAAATAAGGAAACTGAAGCACGGAGATACTAAATCACTTGTCCACACCTTTCCACTGAACTTGGATGCTCATCCTTCCTGCTTCAGGGTCCCTGCACTCACCCAGGAGGCTGAACAAATGCCTGTCACTGGCCAAGCTCTGCTGAAGTCAAGCCTTCATCAGGCTGCTGTCCTGCAGCCACTGTGCAGAACTGCAAAAGCAGGCCTGTGTGTCTGTCACTCCTTTGACTCCCAAAGGGTAACACTTTGTGTTCGTGCCTGGTACATACAAGCTGCTGCATAAATCCATAAATGTTAGTCAAACAGGTGAGCCAATAAGTCAGGGAGTGGAATTTGTGCTTTAAAAATACTACTTGGTGGAGAGAACCTACGGTGCCTGCCAGCTGCCTCCAGGTGAGGGGAAGAGCATGTAATCTGGGAGTTGAAGGCCAGGTAGTGCTCTGGATTCTTTCGTTTTCTTTTCTTTTCTTTTTTTTTTTTTTGTAGAGACAGAGTCTCACTCTATCACCCTCCGTAGAGTACAGTGGCGTCACACAGCTCACAGCAACCTCCAACTCCTGGTCTTAGGCAATTCTCTTGCCTCAGCCTCCCGAGTAACTGGGACTACAGGCTCCTGCCACAACGCCTAGCTATTTTTCTGTTTTGCAGAGGCCAGGTTTGAACCTACCACCTTCGGTATATGGGGCTGGCGCCCTACTCGCTGAGCCACAGGCGCCACCCTTCTTTTTTTTTTTTGAGACAGAGTCTTAAGCTGTCACCCTGGGTAGAAAGCCCTGGCGTCATAGCTCACAGCAACCAACAACTCTTGGGCTCAAGCAATCCTCTTGCCTCAGTTTTTCTATTTTTAGTAGAGACAGGGGTCTTACTTTTTGCTCAGTCAGGTCTCAAACTCATGAGCTCAAGTAATTCACCACCTCGGCCTCTCAGAGTGTTAGGACTACAGTTGTGAGCCACTGCACCCAGCCGTGCTCTGAATTCTTTACTCACCACCATAGGCATATCCTTACTTTCACTTCTCTCACTGTCACTGGGGCAGTCATTGCACTCACAGGGCGGATATGAGTGCCAGAGGTAATGTAGATTGAGTATCACCAATTTCACCCCCCACGAGACATTCCTGACCTTCCTTATTGCTTCTACAGGCTGTCTCAGAGGAGATGCAAGGAGAATTCAGCTACAAAACCCAGGCTTAGTTTTGAGAGTATTATTGATTCTGTCTGGAAAATCCAGCTTTGTGAGTAACCATTAGTTTCCTTGCCTTTGCCTGTGATGCAAGCTTGTTCACTCCACGCTGAGACCACATCCTTCCTGCCCCTGCTGGGGATTTGACCACTATAAATTCATTGCATTTCCTCTCCGGCTGTTCCTGAGGCTGGTGTCTGGGTGAGTTCAGCTCCGTGGAGCAGGGTGGGTGAAAGGACTAGGGTAGCAATGGGGAGGGTGTGTTGAGGGGGCAGAACTTGTCTTCATCAATGGACTAGGAATTTCTTCTGCTCTTCAGCAATATTTGTGAAATATTCTTTTATGTTTATCATTATTTGGACCTTTTTTTTTTTGAGACAGAGTCTCACTATGTCACCCTTGGTAGAGTGCTGTGCCATCCCAGCTCACAGCAACCTCAAACTTTTGGGCTTAAGTGATTCTTTTGTCTCACCCTCCCAAGTAGCTGAGACTGAACGCCTGCCAAAATGCCTGGCTATTTTCTATTGCAGTTGTCATTGTTGTTCAGCTGGCCCGGGCTGTGTTCAAACCCAGACCCTCGGTGTATGTGGGTGGCTCTGTAACCGCTGTACTATGGGTGCTGAGCCCATTATTTGGGCCTTTATATTTGCAAGTGTATGCATGTATGTGGGTGGGGAGAGGTAAAGATCAGAGTGGCACATGCTAGGGTTGGGATTAAAGGAACACAGAAGGGGGAATATTTATGTGAGTGGAAATATTGATGTGGTGGGAGCTGGGAGGGGCTGCAGAGCTGGTGGATCTGTCTGGAGACCAATTCCTCAAAGATATATAAGGGACAGATCTGGGGGACTCATGAGACTGGGAGTAGAAAGGAGGTAGAACAGGGAGAGGTAAGTGTATTTGAAGTTTCTCAAATTATCGACCTACAGTCACATAAATTCCCATTTGTAGAATGTTGCTGTTTTCTAGAAGTTTTCCTTTCCTTTAGCATTACAATGGCCTTAGGTTGATGTGTTGCTTTGCCAAATGGAGTGAAGTGAAGGCACTGAGAAGGGAACAATTTCAAACAAAGCTAACTGGTTTATCCATCCAAACTCCAGGAGATATGGAAGATCTAAAGAAACAGCATGTGATTCCTAATTTTTCTGGAACTCAGAGTCTAGGTAGGAAAACTAGGTTGATAAATACTACAATACAAAAATTCGTGACAGATGCCAGCAAAGTGTATTTGTCTTTTAGCCATCTATTTTATTGTCTTTGCTTATTTGTGAGCCTGAAATACCTAGTTAAGTGGTAAAAGATGGTCTTTTACCCCTGGTAGAGATCCTGGCTCTGTTCCTTTTGGGCTGTGAACCCCTGAACAAGTTTCATAGTTTCCTTAAGACACAGTTGCTTCATCCATAAAGTAGGGCTAAGAATATACATGCCTCCTCTAGCTTTGTGCAGGCTAGATGAGAAAAAAACATCAATCAGTGCCTAGTCCATGAGATGCTCTAAATAAATTTGAGTTTTTGGTGGTGCCTGTAGATCAGTGGATAGGGCGCTGGCTACATACACCAGGGCTGGCTGGTTTGAACCTGTCCCAGGCCAGCTAAAACAACAATGACAACTGTACCACCAACAAAAACAATAGCCGGAAGTTGTGGCGGGCGCACGTAATCCCAGCTACTTGGGAGGCTGAGGCAAGAGGATCACTTGAGGCCAAGAGTTTGAGGTTGCTGTGAGCTATGATGACAGCTTGAGACTCTGTCTCAAAAAAATAAAAAAAACAAATTTGAGTTTTATTAATTACGATTGTGAATTTTGCAAGGAGGCATTAAGGATATGTATGAGCAACATACTTTTCCTAACAAATGCAAACATTGTACCCTATGTTTGTCCCCTTACAGTAATGTGAAATTAAAGAAAGAGGGAAAAAAGGATATGAATGTGTTTATTATTCTCCGTTATGGACCCCAAGTTCCATCTCATTTCAGTTTCTGTCAGTTTGTGGATTGAAAGAAGGGCATTCGCAGGCCATCCCCTCCTGCATGCTGCTGTGTTCGCTCTCCTTTTTTCCTAGTCATGTTCTTGCCATGCTGTTACCACCATAGAATCTCATCTCCTGGCCTCTTCCTTATGTCTTCCCACTAGTCAAAACAGAACCAAAGAACCAGAGCTTTCAGTTGAAAGAAACTTGAAAACAATCTCTTCTGCTCTTTCATTTTACAAATAAGGAAACTAAAGTTGAGGAAGAGTGAAAAGTTTGTCCAGGGTCATAGCCTAGTAACCAATGGAATAGAAGTTCTCTTGGTGACAGTCAAGGGTGCGTCATGAAGTGGTTACTCATTGTACACTATATAAGGTGATCACATTTTCATGTTTATTTACATATATTTTCCTTCCATAGGGAAACTTTTCTTCCATGGCTCAGGCCATACTCCTGGATCAAGCCAATGCAAGAGCTTTTCGGTAAGCCTTTGGTTCACTTTTCAAAATTAATGATGGTAACTTGTTATAGTCATGTGATGTTTTTCCCCTTTGAGTTTTTTTTGGGTTTTGATAATTTTCTTTATTTTATTTTATTTTTTGAGACAGAGCCTCAAGCTGTTGTCCTGGGTAGAGTGATGTGGCATCACAGCTCACAGCAAACTCCAATTCCTGGGCTCAAGTGATTCTCCTGTCTCAGCCTCCTAAGTAGCTGGGACTACAGGCACCCACCATAACGCCTGGCTATTTTTTGGTTGCAGCCGTCATTGTTGTTTGGTGGGCCCGGGCTGGATTAGAACCCGCCAGCTCAGGTGTATGTGGCCGGCGCCTTAGCTGCTTGAGCCACAGGTGCCGAGCCAATTTAGTTCTCTTTAAGTGGAGACTTTTAAAAACACTTTCTTACGCATATGCTATTTTCAATGCCTGGTATCCCAGTGTGGACCTGAAAACCGCTGCAGATGAAGATGGCAAGCATCCGCTGCAGACTGACCAGATACCTGGAGGACTTGGAGGATGTAGACTTCAAGAAATTCAAAATGCACTTAGAAGACTATCCTCCTCAGAAGGGCTGCATCTCACTCCCGCGGGGTCAGACAGAGAAGGCGGACCACGTGGATCTAGCCACCCTGATGATTGATTTTAATGGGGAGGAGAAGGCATGGGCCATGGCTGTGTGGATTTTTGCTGCAATCAACAGGAGAGACCTCTATGAGAAAGCTAAGAGGGATGAGCCAGACTGGGGTGAGTGGAAGAAGGACTTTTTGAAAAAGTTGTGGTAAAGTACACATAATATAAAATTTACCATCTTAATAAGTTTTAGGTACACAGTTCAGTAGCGTAAACTGCATTCACATTTCTGTGCAAGCAATCTCCAGAACTCTTTAGATCTTGCAAGACTGAGACTCCTCACCTATTGAACAATACCTCCCCCACCCCATTGCTCCGTCCTCCTAGCCCAGGGGTGGGGAACCTGTTGCCTAGGGGACACAGGTGGCCTCTGGATCCTTGAATTTGCCTTTTGTCTGAATCCAGATCCTTTAAGTAAAGGGATTTGTTATGTGTACTTTGTTTTTGGTTGAGGAGCTCCAATTGGCTATCTGCAGGGCCATAGCCCCTTAAAGTGAAAGAAAATACCACTGTTCTATTTTCTATGCGTTTGACCACTCTGGGAGTCTCATATACATGGACTTGTGTGCAGTATTTGCCTTTTTCTTTTTTTTGAGACAGAGTCTCAAGCTGTTGCCCTGGGTAGAGTTCTATGGTGTCAACAGCTCACAGCAATCTCAAAGTCTTGGGCTCAAGCGATTCTCTTGCCTCAGCCTCCCAAGTAGCCTGGAGCCCATAACAACACCCAGCTATTTTTTGGTTGTAGTTGTCATTGTTGTTTGGCAGGTCTGGGTTGGATCCAAACCTGCCTAGCTGCTGAGCTATAGGCGCCAAGCCAGTATTTGCCTTTTTATGCTTGACTTATTTCACTTAGCATAATATCCTCGAGGTTCATCCATGCTGTAATTGGTGTCAGAATTCTCTTTTTAAGTATGTTCGTATCACGTTTGTTTATCCCTCTGTCAGTGGGTATTTGTGGTACTTCTACCCTTTTGTCACTGGGAATAATGCTCTTATAAGCATTATTGAAACATCTCTTTAAGACCTTGCATTGAATTACTTTGGGTAGATGTCCAGATGGGGAATTTTTGGATCTTATGGTGACTCTTATTTTTTTTTTTTTTAGGAACTGTCATACTGTTTTCTGTAGCATCTGCACCATTTTATTTTATTTATTTATTTTTTTTGAGACAGAGCCTCAAGCTGTCACCCTGGATAGATGCGGTGGCATCACAGCTCACATCAACCTCCAATTCCTGGGCTCAAGTGAGTCTCCTGCCTCTGCCTCCCAAGTAGCTGGGACTACAGGCGCCCGCCACAATGCCTGGCCATTTCTTGGCTACAGCCGTCATTGTTGTTTGGCGGGCCCGGGCTGGACTCAAACCCGCCAGCTCAGGTGTATGTGGCTGGTGCCTTAGCCCACTGAGCTACAGGCGCCGAGCCATCTGCACCATTTTATATTACCACAAATACTGCACAAGGGACCCCATTTCTCCAAATCCTTTTAAATACTCATTATTTTCTGTTTTTTCTTTCTGATAGTAGCCATTCTAGTGAGTGTGAGGTGGCTTCTCACTGTAATTTTGACTTTCATTTCCCTACTGACTCAAGATGTTGAGTACCTGTTCACGTGCTTCCTGGGAGAAAAATCTGTTCAAGTCCTTTCACCATTTTTATTTTATAGTGTTTTTTTCCCTTTCTCCCTTTTAAAATTGGGTCGTTTGTTTTTTATTGTTGACTTATAGGAGTTCATTACATATCCTGGGAAATAACCCCTTATCAGAAATATGATTTGCAAATATTTTCTCCCATTCTGTGAGTTGCCTTACACTTGATTGATTATGTCCTTTAATATATAGAAGTTAGTATTTCAAAAATAATTGCTTCTGGTAATGTTTTGGTTTCTTCCTCTTTTCTTTTCTTTCCTTTTTTTTTTTTTGTACTTGAAAAAAACAGTTTGCTTTTACTAACTCCTTTAAAAACCCAACTCAGATTTTACTCACCTCTAGGAACCTGTCTGATTATTCCTACCTTTTGCAAATCTCTCCGGTGCCTGGACCTGCCTCCTTGTACCACATGTGTTGTCCAGTGTCTGCCTGTGTGGCCAGCAAGTTGCAGTAGCACAGGAGGCAGTCTCTCTCCTTAGAATAGTGTAATTTGTGGGGAAAGTCTTTCCTCTGGCCATGCCTTTGGGAATTGAAATGTAAAAGAAATTCCCTGTGTGTATGTTGGAGATGACATTCTTCCTTCTGTCTTGGTGTTCTGGGCAAAGGAAAGGCACAGAGAAATCTAGAAAAATCACGGCATGATGATGTTCAGCTGGTGATAGTGGAAAGGAGGATTAAAAAATGAATCAGTGAGACTGGGTGCAATGGCTCACACCTGTAATCGTAGTACTCTTGTTGGCTGAGCCTGGTAGATTGCTTGAGCTCAGGAGTTCAAGATCAGCCTTAGCAAGAGTGAAACCCATCTCTACTAAAGATAGAAAAACTAGCCAGGCATTGTGGTGGGCACCTATAGTCCCAGCTACCCAGGAGGCTGAGGCAGGAGGATCACTTGAGCCCAGGAATTTGAGGTTGCTGTGAGCTATGATGCTATGACACCCTACCCTGGGTGATACAGTGAGACTCTGTCTCAAAAAAAAAGAAAGGAGTCAAAACTTTTAGGCATTTTATATTTTGTCAGTCTTAGCCAAGGAGGGGTGTAATGAGAGAGAGAAAGAAATTGATAAGAGTGAAGGGGCAGGGGCATACAGTGGAGGAAGGTCATAAACAAATTGTGCTTAACAACGTAGTTATAACTGTGTCAGTGCTTACATGCTCATATCCACATGAAGGTATAATCATCTGTAGAAGTAGTTTGCAAAGCAGTCTTCATGGACTTTGCTGCACAATCAAGAACTCCAAGGAGTAATTAGTGCTATTGCCTTATTTTCAAATGAATGAAGTGAGCCTGAAGGAGCTCTTTACTCAGAGGCAAAGCCAGGATGACAAGCCAGGTGTGTCTGACCAAAGCGGCGCTCTTAGCCACTGTGTCCCATTGGCTTCCATATCTGGATTTTGAGGCAGAAAAATTAATAACGAGGGCTAGAAATTGTGTTTTCTTTTTTCCTGGGCTAAGGTTAGGCTTTAGATAAGAATTAAGGTTTGGATTGTTTTGAGTTATGTTTGGATTGTGTGTGTGTATATGTGTGTGTGATCACTAACAACATTTGCTTTCAGAATCAGTAGACAATTACTAAGTCATTTATGTCACTCTTAGGTCCCTGCTCACTTCAGTTACCGGTCTCCTGTGTCTCCCCTGGTGACTTGTTTTGTTCCGTCAGGCCTCCATTTCTCCTACAGAGCTCCTGTGTTACTCTGTTAATAAATAAAATTTATTATTTTTATAAATTTTTATAAATTTTTATAAATTTGACTGTTTAGACCTGTGGTTCTCAGCTGTGGATGCAGGTTGGAACCACCTGGGAGGTTTGAATATATAAGGGTGCCTGGGCCTCATTTCAGATGGATTGACAAAGAATCTCTGGGGTTGAAGTCCTGGAGTTGGCATTTTTAAATCTTCCAGGGTGAATGTAAAGTTAGCCAGGGCTCTGAGCCAAGAAATTAGACATGAAATGCCTTGATAATTCTTACTTTTAAAGACCCAGGAATGTAGATCTGAAAGCACAAGATGGGGGTAAAATCAATCACAGGCATTTAGAGTTAGGGAAGGGCCTTCTTAGGGACATTGGAGAGCTTGAAGACGGCCTCACAATTAAGGTTCCAGGGACTGTCAAAGACAGATGAGGGCAGAAGAAACATTGCCTACCTCACATGTTTGCTGATTGATTTCTGGGTCTGGGAAAGAGATTCTGAAGCTGGATACAGACAGGACACAGTGCTTGGCAGGTGGGTGACAGCCATCATTTTGAAATTAGGAGTGCAGGTACCTTCCCAAGTCAACTTTTTTTTTTTTTTTTTGAGATAGAGTCTCACTATGTCGTTCTTGGTAGAGTGCCGTGGTGTCACAGCTCACAGCGACCTCCACCTCTTGGGCTCACACAATTCTCTTGCCTCAGCCTCCCAAGTAGCTGGGACTACAGGTGCCCCCACAATGCCTGGCTATCTTTTTGTTGTAGTTGTCATTGTTGTTTGGCAGGCCTGGGCCCAGTATGTGGCTGGTACCCTAACCACTGAGCTACAGTCAACTTTTTACTACACACCTGTCATCTGCAACTCTAAGGCCTGCTTTGATTGGGGAGATGTTTGGGGCATCTTAACCCCTGCCAAGTTTTTTTTTTTTCTCATGGCAAGTGGCAATCTTTATTTCTTCCAACAAAGCTGCTATAGGCACATAACTTAATTTCTTTTTTTTTTTAGAGTCTCAAGCTGTTGCCTTGGGTAGAGTTCTGTGGCATCACAGCTCACAGGCGCCCACCACAATGCCCGGCCATGTTTTGGTTGCAGTTGTCATTGTTACTCAGCAGACCCAGGCTGGGTTCAAACCGCCATCCTAGGTGTATGTGGCCGCCGCCCTTGCCAACTGAGCTCCAGGCACCGTCAGACCCCTGCCAAGTTTTAGGTTGGGTGTCAGTTGTATCCTCTGTGTTAAGAGTTCTGGTTTCTGGCTCGGCGCCTGTGGCTCAACGGGCTAAGGCGCCAGCCACGTACACTTGAGCTGGCAGGTTCGAATCCAGCCCGGGCCCGCCAAACAATAATGACGGCTGCAACCAAAAAATGGCCGGGCGTTGTGACGGGCACCTATAGACCCAGCTACTTGGGAGGCGGAGGCAGGAGACTCGCTTGAGCCCAGGAATTGGAGGTTGCTGTGACCTGTGATGTCACGGCATTCTATCTAGGGTAACAGCTTGAGGCTCTGTCCCCACCAAAAAAAAGAATTTCAACTTATGTAGCAAGTAATTTAGAGACTGAGTAGGAATTCCCGATTTATTAAAAGGCTCACTTGGCTGCAGCACCAGCCACATACACTGAGGTTGGTGGGTGTAGCACAGCCTGGGCCAGCTAACAACAGTAATAACTGCAACAGGAAAATGGCCGGGCATCCTGGCAGAGCCTTCGTCCCACCTACGTGGGAGGCTGAGGCAAGAGAATCGCTTAGTCCCAGGAGTTTGAGGTTGCTGGGAGCTGTGATGCCATGGTACTCTACCGAGGGCAACACAGAGCAACTCTGTCTCAAAAAAAAACCCAAACAAACAAACAAAAAAAAGAGTTCTGGTTTCTGACACTGTATTTTTTTTCCCATTTGTATTTAGGCAACACACAGGTTTCTAATCCCCATGTGCTATGCCAGCAAGAGAGCATTGAAGAAGAGTGGATGGGTTTACTGGGGTGCCTTGCCAAGTTGTCTATCTGTAAAAAGAAGAAAGGTAAGTAGTCACTAAGGTAACTTCCAGTTGGGTTTTAAGACCCAGTTTCGGAGGTGCTGGGAAGCCTAGTAGATGGGTAGTCTGCTTTTGGGGGTTGCAAAGGCCTGGCTTAGGAAACCCACTGTTAGCTGGAGAAACAGACTCATGTTTGCCTGGTTTCTGCAGGCCCAGAACCCAGTGGGAGGTGATTAGGTGTTTCAACTTTTTTTTCTTTTTTTTTTTTTTGAGACAGAGCCTCAAGCTGTCACCCTGGATAGAGTGCTGTAGCATCATAGCTCACAGCAACCTCCAATTCCTGGGCTCAAGCGAGTCTCCGCCTCCCAAGTAGCTGGGACTACAGGCGCCCGACACAACGCCCAGCCATTGTTTTTTGGTTGCAGCCGTCATTGTTGTTTGGCGGGCCTGGGCTGGATTCGAACCCGCCAGCTCAGGTGTACGCGGCTGGCGCCTTAGCCCGTTGAGCCACAGGCGCCGAGCCTCAACTG
Source organism: Perodicticus potto (assembly GCA_963574655.1). Taxonomy (NCBI): domain Eukaryota; kingdom Metazoa; phylum Chordata; class Mammalia; order Primates; family Lorisidae; genus Perodicticus; species Perodicticus potto. Next base: position 9,036 of record CAUYRH010122117.1, on the reverse strand, counting down.
TGCATATGGAAGAGTTGACACCAGAGTTCCTTACAGAGGTCTCACTGCTTGAGACTTCTCACACCCAAGCCGGGGGGAGGAACTACACCTCCTATTTCTCCATTCCAATTGCCAGTTACTTAAAATTGCAGGGTCCTGTTCAGGTGGGTGCGAGTGGGCTTTCCCCAAAGTGTAACTTTCTGTCTGCTGCAGATTACTGTAAGAAGTACAGAAAATACGTGAGGAGCAGATTCCAGTGCATCGAAGACAGGAACGCCCGCCTGGGTGAGAGCGTGAGCCTCAACAGACGGTACACGCGGCTGCAGCTGGTCAAGGAGCACCGCAGCCAGCAGGAGCGGGAGCACGAGCTCGTGGCCATTGGCAGGACCAAGACCTGGGACAAGCCCGTGAGTCCCATTAAGATGGAATTGCTATTTGAACCCGAGGATGAATTCTCTGAGCCCGTGCACACTGTGGTATTTCAGGGAGCGGCGGGTATTGGGAAGACGATATTGGCCCGCAAGATTATGTTGGACTGGGCATCGGGGAAACTTTACCAAGACAAGTTCGACTATTTGTTCTATATCCACTGTCGGGAGGTGAGCCTGGTGACAGAGAGGAGTCTGCGGGACCTGATGGTCAGCTGCTGCCCTGACCCAAACCCACCCATATGCAAGATCGTGCGCAGGCCTTCCAGGATCCTCTTCCTCATGGACGGCTTTGACGAGCTGCAGGGTGCCTTCGACGAGCACACGGGGGCGCTGTGCACCGACTGGCAGAGGGCGGAGCGCGGAGACGTTCTCCTGAGCAGCCTCATCAGAAAAAAGCTGCTTCCCGAGGCTTCTCTGCTCATCACCACAAGGCCCGTGGCCCTGGAGAAGCTGCAGCACCTGCTGGACCATCCCCGTCACATAGAAATTCTGGGTTTCTCAGAGGCCAAAAGGAAGGAGTATTTCTTCAAGTTTTTCTCAGATGAGACCCAGGCCAGGGAAGCCTTCAGACTGATTCAGGAGAATGAGGTCCTCTTCACTATGTGTTTTATTCCCCTGGTCTGCTGGATTGTGTGCACTGGACTGAAACAGCAGATGGAGAGTGGCAAGAGTCTTGCCCAGACATCTAAGACCACCACGGCAGTCTATACCTTTTTCCTGTCCAGTTTGTTGCAATCCCGAGGAGGAAGCCATGAGCACTACCTCGCTTCCCACCTTCCGGGGCTCTGCTCTTTGGCTGCAGATGGAATCTGGAACCAAAAAATCCTCTTTGATGAGTCTGACCTCAGGAAACACGGCCTGCAAAAGGTAGATGTGTCCTCTTTCCTAAGGATGAACCTGTTCCAAAAGGAAGTGGACTGTGAGAAATTCTACAGTTTCACCCATTTGACTTTCCAGGAGTTCTTTGCTGCCATGTACTACCTCCTGGAAGAGGAGGACGAGGAGGAAGAGGAAAGGATGAGGAATGTTCTGGGGAGGAGTTCAAAGCTTCCCAACAGAGATGTCACGGTCCTTCTTGAGAACTATGGCAAATTTGAGAAGGGCTATTTGATTTTTGTTGTCCGTTTCCTTTTTGGCCTGGTAAACCAGGAAAGGACCTCCTACTTGGAGAAAAAATTAAGTTGCAAGATCTCTCAGCAAATCAGGGTGGAGTTGCTGAAATGGATCGAAGTGAAAGCCAAGGCCAAGAAGCTGCAGATTCAGCCCAGCCAGCTGGAATTGTTTTACTGTTTGTACGAGATGCAGGAGGAGGACTTTGTGCAAAGGGCCATGAACCACTTCCCCAAAATTGAGATCAATCTATCCACCAGAATGGACCATGTGGTTTCTTCTTTTTGTATTGCAAACTGCCATAGTGTAGAATCACTTTCCCTGGGGTTTCTGCATAATACACCCAAGGAGGAAGAAGAGGAAGAGGAGGAAGGTCGACACCTGGACATGGTCCAGCGTGCCCTCCCAGGTCCTCACACTGCCTGTTTCCACCGGTAAGGAAATTCAGCTTCTGGCAGGTAGAAGAACACACCCTCTGCTTTCTGGCCATCTGTTTCTTTTTTTTAAAAAAGCATTTAATTATGGCTACTTATAATAGGTAGATGTTTATAGGACACACGTGAGGTTTGATGGGCACACAATATGTAATGATCCCAACCAAGGTAATTGGAGTATTCATTACCCTAAGCATATACCTTTTTTTTTTGGTGTTAGGAATGTTCCAGTTTCACTCTTTATTTATTTATTGGTTTGGATTTATTTATTTGCTTTTAATTTTTTATTTTTAATTACTACGGGTACATAGCTGTTGTGTTTCTGGTACATATATGATGTTTGATACAGGCATGGGTAGTTCTCAAATCAAGATAATTAGGGGAATTCATTTATTATTTCCTTGTGTTAGGAACATTCCATCTTCACTCCTCTGGTTATTTTAAAGACTACAATAACTTACTATTGACCATAGTGACCCTGGTTTGCTAATCAAATATTATATCTTCTTCATTCTGTCTAACTGTATATTTGCGCCCACTAAGCATCACCGCTTTAACCTCGCCGTCCTGCTGCTCTTCCCAGTCTCTGATAACTGTCATTCTTACCTCTATCTCCCTGAGTTCAACTCTTAAAATTTTTAGCTCCTGTGTATGAAGGAGAGTCTGTAATATTTGTCCTTCTGTACTTGGCTTTTTATCACTTAACATAATGATCTCCAGTTCCATCTCCATGTTGCAGCAAATGACAGGATTTCATTCTTTGAAATGAAATAATATGAATAATATTCCATTTTAGAGATAAACCACATTTTTTTTTTGAGACAAAATTATACTCTGTTGCTCTGGATAGAGTGCTGTGGCGTCATAGCTCACAGCCACTTCAAACTCCTGGGCTCAGGCAATCCTCTTGCCTTAGCCTCCCGAGTAGGTGGGACTACAGGCACCTGCCACAACGCCTGACTGTTTTTTTCTATTTTTAGTAGAGACGGAAGTCTCTCTCTTGCTCAGTCTAGTCTTGAACTCCTGAACTCAAGCAATCCACCTGCCTGGCCTCCCAGAGTGCTAGGACTACAGACATGATCCATGGCACCCAGGCTATGCAGCACATTTTCTGTATCCATTCATTCATAGATGAGCACTTAGGTTGATTCCATATCTTGGCTATTGTGAATAGTGCTGCAATAAACATGGGGGTGCAGATACGTCTTTGATATACTGATTTCCTTTCTTTTAGATATATACCCCGTAGTGGAATTGCTGGATCTTATGGTTCTATTTTGAGTTTTTTGAGGAACCTCCATACTGTTCTCCATGGTGGTTGAACTAATTTGCACTCTCACCAACGGTGTAAGAGGTTTCCCCTTTCTCCATATCCTTACCAGCATGGTTTATTGCCTGTCTTTTAGGTAAAAGGCATTTTAACTGGAATGAGATGATATCTCATTGTGGTTTTGATTTGCATTTCTCTTCTGATCAGTGATGTTGAACTTTGTTTTTTTTTATTAAATCGTAGCAGCGTACATTAATGCAATCATAGGGTACAATGTGCTGGTTTTATATATAATTTGAAATGTTTTCATCAAACTGGTTAACATAGCCTTCAGATGTTGAGCATTTTTTTCTTCCACCTGTTGGCTACTTTTTTCTTGCTTCCTTTCTTCTGTTCTCAAGTATTTTGTGAATATAGTTGCCACTGATCCATAATGCTAGCATAGCCCATTTCTACCAGAGCCCTACATTGGCAGAGACTGACTTGTGATGTATTCATAAATGGGATGAGAAAAAAAAAAACAATAAAACAAGAAACAAGAGCTTGAGAAATGCCAATTCATTGCAAGTTATTAGATGGGGTATAGATTGCATACAAATGTTGGTCAATTTAAATTGGTGTAATCTTCTTGGGGCACTAACACATAATAGTCAAGGGTTAAGGGGCAGAACACCCCCAGATGTTCTGTGTTCTGGGAACACAAGGAATAGGAAGCCCTTTGGGCTGGAGGCTGGTGAGGGGAGCTTCCTAAGAAAGGTGAAGTTTGAGCCTATCTTAAGGGATTGGCAGGACATGGGTGAGTAGAGGAGGAGGTAAAGGGTTGAACAAAATTATGAATGTAGTCTGAGTCCGCACAATGAAGTAGCTGAGTCATCAGGCTTCTGAAGTCCTTTTGTGAGTTACTACGTGACTCGTCCCCTCCCAGGGGCTACCCACTGTGGTTGTAGGAGGCTGGCCACTCTGAGGATGTATGGGTTAAGCGCTGTAGAAGACACTTCACATAGGGCAAAAGGAAGGAAAACAGGAGGCTTGACCCCTCCACTGGTGGCTGTGAGTTCAGCTCTGTGCCTTGATGTCATCAATACTGGGACTACCTATCTTGTTGACATCATCAGTGCCAGGACTACCAGTCTCGTTGACATCATTGATACTAGGACCACCTACCTAGTCATCTTTTGGCTGTGAGGGACTGAACGCCCACTGGCGCTACAGTGGTGGCTAAGATCCAGGTCCTGCTCATAGGACTTGAGTTCTGGTTGGGAGGATGGTCAAGAAATAGTGTAGAAGGTCAAGGGGTTGCGGGCTATGACGTCCCTTGAAGGACACTCAAAGCACACTGCAGAGAGCAGGGGCAGGTTAAGGAAGGTGTTGCCTTCAGCCAGATCCTAAAAGACAGAGACTGAGAGACCTGAGTGTGGACAAGGGAGGTACAGACAGACAGAATAGTAGGTTTAGAGGGCAGGGTTAGGAAACCAGGGTACATTTCAACAAGGCAAATAGCTCAGAATGTCTAGAAAAGAGCCAGGCACAGTGGCTCACGCCTGTAATCCTAGCACTCTGGAAGCTGAGGCATGTCAATAACTAAGTCAGGGGTGATTGAAACGTGAATGCATGTTGGAGTCACCTGAGACTTTAACAAATATCCATGTCACCCACCTTGTTTCTAGATTTTATTCCCCTGGGTGTGGGCTGGCCTCAGGAATTTTGAGATCATCTTGGATCATCATCATATTTTCTGGAATATTCAGCACAGAGTGTCCAGGGTCCTGGGCATGCCAGTGGACTGATGAGGGAGGCAGGTGAAGGATAGCAAGGACGGAGCTGGAGGATGCTCATGGTCATCCAAAATCCTAAGCTCACAATCTGTGCACCTTAAAATGTGCAGAAATGGTCTTTCCAAGGCTCATTTGGCCTTCTTTGTTTCTCCAGAAATGATTTTCAGTTTCATGATCCATTTTTTTCTTTTTTCTTTTTCTTTCTTTTCTTTTCTTTTTTTTTTTTTTTTTGAGATTCTCACTCTTGTCGCCCTGAGCAGAGTGCTGTGGCATCATAGCTCACAGCAACCTAAAACTTTTGGGCTCAAGAGATCCTCCTGCCTCAGCCTCCCAAGTAGCTGGGACTACAGGCGCTTACTATAATACTCAGTTATTTTCTTTTTTCTATTTTTAGTAGAGATGGGGTTACCTTCTTGCTCAGGCTGGCCTCGAACTCCTGAGCTCAAACAGTCCACCTGCATTGGCCTCCCAGAGTGCTAGGATTACAAGTGTGAGCCACTGCGCCCGGCCTTGTGATCCATTTCTTAACCCCTGGGAGTCCTTTCTCTTAACAGGTGCCCCTGGCACCTACTTCCAGTTTGCTATTGTGAGAGGCTCATGTTCTCTTCTTTCCCTCCTTCCCATTTCTAGATTGGTGAACTGCTATCTCACTTCCAGCTTTTGCCGAGGCCTCTTCTCAGTTCTGAGCACCAACCAGAGCCTCACTGAATTGGACCTCAGTGATAACACTCTGGGGGACCCGGGGATGAAGGTGTTGTGTGAAGCGCTCCAGCATCCTGGCTGTAACATTCAGAGACTGTGGTAAGGCCCCTGTGTGTGCATCAGTGTGTGCGACAGGGAGAGAGGCAGGCAGACTCTGGAGAAAGAGCTCACACTGGGTCAGTGGCGTATTACTTCCCCAGGGCTGACAGAATGGGGCGCCACAAACTGAGCACCTTAAACAACAGAAGTTTCAAGGCTCTAAGTCCAAAGTCAAAGTGCTGGCAGGGTTGGTTCCATTTGAGACCTTTCCCCTGGATTGGAAGTGCCTCGTGTCTTCACATTGTCTTCCCTATCGGTGTGTTTGAGTTCTAATCCAGTGATTTTCAACTGGTGTGCTACGAACATTTTAAAAGACCATTAATTAAATTATAGCTGAAAGAAGTTCAAAGCACAGTAACAATATTCTTTTTTTAACTCTTTTTTTTTTGTAGAGACAGAGTCTCATTTTATTGCCCTCGGTAGAGTGCCATGGTATCACACAGTTCACAGCAACCTCTAACTCCTGGGCTTAGACGATTCCCTTGTAGTCCTCAGCCTCCCGAGTAGCTGGGACTACAGGCACCCGCCATAACGCCTGGCTACTTTTTTGTTGCAGTTTGGCCGGGGCTGGGTTTGAACCTGCAACCCTAGGTATATGGGGCTGGCTGCCACCTTACCCACTGAACCACAGGTGCCACCCTTAACTCTTTTTTTTTGATCAACTTAATTTAAGTGTGCCATGGAAGCTTAACTGTAGGTTTAAGTGTGCCAAGATATAAAACGTTGAAAACACTGCTCTAATCTCTTCCTTTAAGGGACACCAGTCAGAATGGATTAGGCGCTCCATGGATGACCTCACTTTAACTTAATTACTTCTTTAAAGACCTGATTTTCAAGTATAGTCACATTCTGAGGTCCTGAGGCTTAGAGTTTTGACATAGGAATTTTGAGGAAGGCATAATTCGGCCTGTGACAAGTGAGAAGGCAGAATATTCGAATTAGAGCCCTGTTGTTCGGGGAGTTTTGGATGGGGAAGTATGAAAGGGGAACTGACAAGAAAGTAGTCTCTTGGGGGTGCAACAAAAAACCATGACGTTCAATATCTTTCATTTCTTCACGGCCATGTTCATAGATGAGATTCCAGAGAATTTCGTCATATACAACAGTGGTTATGTGAGCTAGAAACCATCAAGATACTTGGTATTGGTTGAAATGCCACAGGGAATCTCCCATGACTTTGTTAAGGACTTGCCTGTTCTCAGCCAGCACAGTGACTCACAGTCACATGACCCACATTGAGAGCAAGACGCCTGGGCCGTTTCTCCAGCTCTGCTTCCTCACGGGCTTTGTGGGTACACGCAGGCATCTGAATTTTTGATGAGCTACATAGCAACTTTAAAGCCCACCACTCCAGGATGTTTTTTTGTTTGTTTGTTTTGTTTTGTTTTTAGGAACATTAAAATTTGCCTTAATACTTCTTTGGAGAAAAAATATCACACTTTTAGTGAATGAACAAGAAACATTTTTACAGTAGCAGTATGCTATTATTTTTATCTACTGTGCCATGAATTCATAGGGAAGAGGTTCCAGTAGCTCGGGAGGCACCTTGCCATTGAATGTGACAAAGCATTGATTGACTTTTAAATTCATGGGAAATAGGTTCCAGCACCTTGTATCACTGTTAACATGGGGTCTACTGGTTATCCTGTGTGCTATGCTGTACACCTATTATGCCATGAGCTCATGGGGAATAAATAGGTTCTTGCACCTAAAAACATGGGTCCACTGGTACTCCCGTGTGCCGTGTTACATGCTTATTATGCCATGAATTCATAGGGAGTGGGTTCCAGGAGCTCAGGCTCCTTTCCGTAGGTTCTCACAAAGTGGGCTTCTCTGGGTGGAGCAGGCTGGCACTTCAGTTGAACCCAGGTACCTTCTCTTTGACTTCCTTCTTTTTCTGATCATTTTCCTTCACATATTTCAGGAAGCTATCTCAGCTCTTAGAGTGCTTAATAAGCTCAATACAAACATTAATCCTCTTGGCAAGAATCTTGCCCTTAACTTGTTTGTTTACAACAATGCCAACATGCTGGGTAACACTATAGACTCTTCCAGTTTTGCCACGGTAACATTTGTGTGGCATGCCTTTTTGAACAGTACCCATTCTCTTGATGTCTACAATACCACCTTTCTTGTAGATTCGCATATATGTGGCCAAAGGAACAACTCTGTGTTTTCTAAAAGGCCTAGAGAACATATAACGGGTGCCTCTCCTCTTTCCCTTTGTGTTTGTCATTTTGGTGAATTACTGGAAGATGGCGTCTCCGGCTGAAAGGAAGCTCCAGGATGTTTTTGTAGCTCCCTCTCTTGCTCATTATACCCTTTCCATCACTGCTTTCATCAGTTGTACCTACTACCAGCCACTGCCCACTTGTCCTCATTCTCCGTCCACTAGTCTATGGTGCAACAAGTACCTCCCTTTGCTGGACACTGCAGTGACCTCTGAGGCAGCAGCTCATGTTTGTCTGTCTTGCATCATCTTTGCAAAGTCTAGACAGGCATCTTTTTTGTGTGTGTGTGCAACAGTCTTACTACATCACTCTAGGTAGAGAGCTATGGCGTTGCAGCTCACAGCAACCTCCCACTCTTGGGCTTAAACGATGGTCTTGCCTCAGCCTCCCAAGTAGCTGGGACTATAGGTGCCCACCACAACGCCTGGCTATTTTTTGTTGTTGCTGTTGTTTCAGTTGTCATTGTTGTTGAGTGGGCCCAGGCTGGGTTTGAACCTGTCAGCCTCAGTATATGTGGCTGGTACCATAACCACTGTGCTACAGGCGCCAAGCCTAGATAAACATCTTAATTAATACATGTTACTAGTGCTCAAGAATAAGGCTCAAATGAATGTTGGTTGTCTGACCTGCCTGTATCTGCTTTGGCTCCCTACTAATCCATTCTCCACACAAAAGTCACAGGATCATTTAGAAAATCCTAATTTGATCATGTTATTCTGTAGCTTAAATACTTCCTTTCTCTTTGGTCTTTTGATAAATTACAAATCCTCCTCCCGAGACGGGGAAAGACCGGGAGAGGAACGGAGAGAGCATCTCTCTCCCCACTTGAAATCTCTCCCTCCACCAGGAGCTTTGGTGTTTTCTGTATTCTTTTCTGTAAATCAATTCTGTCTTACCACGGAGGGGGGTGGGGGGTGGGGAAATAATGTAATGAAGAATAATAAAATAAATGTATTTAAAAAAAAAACAAAAAACAAATACTCCTCCTTTTGCCTATAAAGCTCT
>CAUYRH010122116.1:0-63570 GCA_963574655.1 Perodicticus potto | reverse complement strand
AGAAATAGATCTCCTGAACAGACCAATTTCAATCACTGAGATCAAAGAAAAAATAAAAAAAATCTCCCAACAAAAAAATGCCCTGGTCTGCATGGCTTCACACCAGAATTCTATCAAACCTTCAAAGAAGAGCTTATTCCCTTACTGCAGAAATTATTCCAAAAAAAGAGGAGAAAAGAATCTTCCTCAACACGATCTACAAAGCAAACATTACCCTGATACCAAAACCAGGGAAAGACCCAACTAAAAAGGAGAACTTCAGACCAATTTCACTAATGAGTATAGATGCAAAAATTCTCAACAAAATCCTAGCCAATAGATTACAGCTTATCATTAAAAAAGTCATACATTATGGTCAAGTAGGTTTCATACCAGGGATGTAAGGCTGGTTTAACATATACAAGTCCATGAACATTATTAACCGTACCAACAGAAGCAGAAACAAAGACCACAGGATCCTCTCAATAGATGCAGAAAAAGCGTTCGATAAAATCCAGCATCCTTTTCTAATTAGAACACTAAAGAGTATAGGCATAGGTGGCACATTTCTTAAACTGATTGAAGCTATCTATAAAAAACTCACAGCTAATATTTTACTGAATGGAGTAAAACTGAAAGCTTTTCCACCTAGAACTAAAACCAGAGAAGGTTGCCCTCTGTCACCACTACTCTTCAACATAGTGCTGGAAGTGCTAGCCAATATAATCAGGCAAGAAAAGGAAATAAAGGGCATCCAAATGGAGGTAGGGGAGGTCAAACTCTCCCTCTTTGCTGATGATATGATCTTATACTTAGAGAACCCCAAAGACTCAACCACAAGACTCCTGGAAGTCATCAAAAATACAGTAATGTCTCAGGATGTAAAATCAGTGTCCACAAGTCAGTAGCCTTTGTATACGGCAATAACAGCCAAGATGAGAGGCTAATTGAGGACACAACACCCTTCACCATAGCTTCAAAGAAAATGAAATATCTAGGAATATACCTAACAAAGAGGTGAAGGATCACTATAAAGAAAATTATGAAACCCTAAGAAAAGAAATAGCTGAGGATATTAACAAATGGAAGAACATACCATGCTCATGGCTGGAAATAATCAACATTATTAAAATGTCTATAGGTCCCAAAGCAATCTATAGATTCAATGCCATCCCTATTAAAATACCAACATCGTACTTTCAAAACTTGGAAAAAATAATTCTTCGTTATGTATGGAACCAGAAAAAGTCCCATATAGCTAAAGCAGTTCTTAGTAATAAAAACAAAGCTGGGGGCATCAGCATACCAGACAAGGTCATTTTGGTCAAAACAGCATGGTACTGGCACAAAAATAGAGATGTAGACATTTGGAATCAAATAGAAAACAAGGAAATGAAACTAACTTCTTACAGCCACCTAATCTTTGATAAACCAAATAAGAACATACACTGAAGAAAAAAAATCCCTATTCGATCAATGATTCTGGGAGAATTGGATAGTCACATGTAAAAGACTAAAACTGGACCTGCATCTTTCTCTACTCACAAAAATTGATTCAAAATGGATAAAAGACCCAAATTTAAGGCATGAAATAATAAAAATCTTCAAAGAAAGCATAGCAAAAACACTTGAAGATATCAGCCTGTGGAAAGACTTTATGAAGAAGACTTCTGTACCAATTGCAACAACAATGAAAATAAACAAATGGAACTTAATCTGAAAAGCTTCTGTACAGCTAAGGAGACAACCAAAGCAAATCGACAACCTACACAATGGGAAAGGATATTTGCATATTTTGAATCAGAAAAAAGCTTGATAAAACTAGGATCTACAAAGAACTCATTTTAGTCCACATGAAAAAAGCCAACAATCCCATATATCAAGGGGCAAAAGACATAAATAAACCTTCTCGAAAGAAGACAGACAAATGGGTAACAAACATATGAAAAAATGCTCATCGTCCCTAATTATTAGAGTAATGGAAATCAAAACCACCCTGACAGATCATCTACCCCAGCAAGAATGGCCCACATCACACAATCTCACAACTGCAGATGCTTGTGTGGATGTGGAGAGAAGGGAACATTTTTACACTGCTGGTAGGACTGCAAACTAATTACGACCTTTTTTGGAAGGAACTATGGAGAACTCTCAAAAAACTCAAGCTAGACCTACCAATTGATACTGCAATCCCATTACTGGGCATTTACCCAGAAGGAAAAAAATCCTTCTACCATAAGGACACTTGCACTAGACTGTTTATTGCAGCTCAATTTATAATCACCAAAATGTGGAAACAGCCTAAATGCCCACCAACCCAGGAATGGATTAATAAGCTGTAGTATGTTATACCATGGAATACTATTCAGCCATTGAAAAAGATGGAGACTTTACAACCTTTGTATTAACCTGGATGGAAGTGGATTTCCAGAATTTTTAATTTTCAATAAATGTCCAGCCCTTGACATAATCATTGCAGGGCCACTAATTTACCTGGAAAAAAAAGGCTCTGTGGTTTCATTAAGTTTGCATGTCCCAGGTGGTGTAGCAATTGATTCTATGATTCAATTTAGAAATTCTTCCATAGGATAAATGGAAACATAATTTATTTCACCAGATTAATGCCTTTAATGCTTAGTCAACATAGTTAGTTGTACCACTTTATCCTGCACTAAAAAATTCAAAGAAAAAACTATTTTTTTAGAACTGCACATTTTAAAGTCTCATAAGGTCCTCTGTGTTCCATGATCTACACAGAAACTGAGGCTTTCATAAAACCATTTTTCAAGGTTATTTATCTTCATCTATAAATCTGGATTCCTGAGCAATGAAGGATTATCAGAGAGACATGCTGGCCCTTTTATACATGCTCTTCATTCTCACTCCTTTTCTTGAAGGACTGTGTATAATAATAGTAACCTCAAGTGTCCAGGATACGTCTACATAATCTATAACTGCTTCAGCACCTGTAGCTCAGTGGCTAGGGCGCCGGCCACATGCACCAGGGCTGATGGGTTCAAACTCATCCTAGGCCTGCTAAACAACAATGACAACTACAACAACAACAACAAAATAGCTGGGTGTTGTGGTGGGTGCCTGTAGTCCCAACTACTTGGGAGGCTGAGGCAAGAGAATCGCTTAAGCCCAAGAGTTTGAGGTTGCTGTGAGCTGTGATGCCATAGCACTCTACCCAGTGTGACATAGTGAGACTCTGTCTCAAAAAAAAAATAAAAACAAATAAAAAATCTATAACTAAGAAAAGTAATTTGCTTCGAGAAAATTAACATCAGTGATATTGTCGTTTTGTGAACAGTATGTTCATAGAGCTTCTTTAGAATGACTACTGCTACTCTTTGAAGGTAATGTTTCCGTATCTAATCAGCATTGTAAACTCCACTTTCCTCCTCAGAATATTTCAAGAAGTAGTATTGTCCTAGGACACTGGTTAAAAGCAGTCTTAAAAATTTTAGAGTAGGAAAATTTATTATGCTACCTCCCTCCACGTTGCCACTTTCCAAAAGAGGAAGAGCATTTCTAACATTTTTCACTGAAGTACAAACCATGTTTCATGTTCTCAAGAGATAGGTCATTTCCAGTATATGTTACTTTATCTTCTAGGTGGACAGAATCTCACCCCCCCACACACACACTCCTAGGGACCAAGTGGTAGGGAGGGATTGACCTTGAACCTGTCCTTTACCTCCCTAGCTGGGGAGGAACCAGCACATACCCCTTCCTAAAAGGAATCTCTCCCCTCAACTCCCAAACAGTAAAATATTTCTCTCTGTATTCCCTTTCTCTATACCCCCTTCCAGTAGCTTTGGAAAAGGCTGAAACACAAGGTGTATCAGTTACACTTCGGTAAGAGATGTCCCCAAAATATCTATGACTTCACAACCACCATAGTTTCATGTCTCAGGCATATCACATGTCTATCTTGGGTTGGCTCTATCTCTGCCCTGCATCACATTCACTGCAGGGCCTAGGGGGTAGAGGTCTGTAGCTGGATTTCGTGGGTCACTAAGCCAGAGGGAAAAGAGAAAAATGTCTCTTAAAAATTTTGCTTTGAAGTGATGCAAAGCAATTACATTCATATTTCATTGGCTAAAGCAACCACATGGCCAAGACTGTAATTCAATAATCTAGAAAAATATAAAGTTCTTTTTACAAAAAGTCAGCAAATATGTATGAGTCATAATGCAGGGGACCAGACCAGGGAACCAAAATCAGTTAGGAGGCACGTTCAGATTCACAAGAAGAATTAAAGGCATCTATCTACCTTTCTCAAGAGGTGAGTAAGGGATGGGCCTGAACATATGTGCATGTGGCCAGAGGAAGTCTAAACGTAGAGTGGTAAGATGCATCTTTTTGTTTAATCATAGAATTTACTATGTTTAGACTTACTACAGGTCAATAAACAGAAAAATGGAGAAATGGCTAGAAAGATAGACAGAAGGATGGGCAATGACCATCTGAAACATATATACTAATTTAAAGATAAAGTATAAAACTCACTCAAGTCTTTCATTTCATTTTTTAACTAGAAATTCATAGACACTGTTCTTAAGTTTGCATTTTATAAACAAGTTTTGATACGAAACTTATATTTCCATTATCCACTTGAGTTGAACATGTAAATGTAGACAGTTTTCTGTCATTTTGGAATGGCTTCTTGCATTTCTCTAGAATCTAATTAGCTGCAAATTTACATTAAGATTTTTATAATGAGACCATTTCTTTCCCACTATTTTATAGTTCCACTTTTCTTTTTATCTTGAGTGATTTCATTAAGTTACATGGATATAGACTATGCTACATTTTAGAAATATAAGTTAATTTACTTTGACATTTGCCCAGTTTGATCAGTTTAAAACTCTGGCTGAATTCTCATCTTTTAGAGAACATAGAATTTTGACATTTTTATAAGCCTATTTGTAAAATATGAATGAAATAAAAAGGGAGTAATCTTAATAATTGAGTTTCTCTTCTGGGTGGCTTATGGGTCCCTTGTCCCTGGAGAGAATGGAAGGTGAGATGGTAGGAGGTCATTTAGCTCTTGTCCAAAGACAATAGAAAGAAGGGAGGACTTTTATTTCTCTATTCCTTTGAAAAGCATAGAACTGTTTCAATGTGTTTAAATGTGATACAGCACAAATGTGAAAGCCAGACAATGTGGTTCTAATTTTTTATTAAAGCAACACATTTTTACACACACACACGAGCTAATAACTGAATTCAGCAGATTTATAGGGTACAAAATTAATTGCATTTCTATATGCTAACAATAACTTGACCAAAGAAGTATTAATGGAAGAAATATTAATTTAGTGTAACGTTTACACCAAAATCTAAATGACAGTATTGAAACATGATTGAAAGAAACGGAAGATCTAAATAAATGAAAAGATATCTCATGTTCAAGGAATGGATGATTTATTAAGAGGGCAACACTACCCAAATTGTTGATAGATTTTATGCAAATCTCCAACTGCCTATTTTGCAGAAATGGGCAACTAGAACTTTAGAAATTCATATGAAATTTAAGAAACCTATAATAGCCATAACGCTCTTGAAAAAGAACAAAGTTGTGGGACATACAGTAGCTTGCAATTTCAAAACTTAATAAAAGCTACAATAATTAAGACAGTGTAGCACTGGCATAAAGAAAGACATATGGACCAATAGAATAAAATAGAGAATTAAAAAATCAACCTGGCTCGGCGCCTGTGGCTCAACGGGCTAAGGTGTCAGCCACATACACCTGAGCTGGCAGGTTCGAATCCAGCCCGGGCCAGCCAAACAACAATGACAGCTGCAACCAAAAAATGGCCAGGCGTTGTGGCGGGTGCCCGTAGTCCCAGCTACTTGGGAGGCAGAGGCAGGAGACTTGCTTGAGCCCAGGAATTGGAAGTTGCTGTGAGCTGTGATGCCACAGCACTCTACCCAGAGTGACAGCTTGAGGCTCTGTCTCAAAAAAAAAAAAAAAAAAAAAAAAAATCAACCTGTACATTTATGGTTAATTGATTTTTGACAAGGGTTCCAAGCTCATTCTATAGGGAAATGATGCTTCAACTGCTTCAACTGGTTTATTCAACAAGTGATGCTGGGACAACTGAATACTCACATGAAATAAAAATGAAGCTGGGCCCCAACTTCATGTCATACACAAAAATTAACTTAAAATAGATAGAGACCTAGCTGTAAGAGCTAAAACTATAAAATTCTCAGAAGGGAAATGCTGTAAGTCTGCATGTTCAGAGGTTAGGCAATAGTTTCTTAGATATAACACCAAAGTATAAGTAATAAAATTAAAAACAGATGACTGGACTTTTATCAAAATTTTTAGAAGACACCATCAAGAAAGTGATGGTGTCTGGGCACAGTGGCTCAGGCCTATAATCCTAGCACTGTGGGAGGCTGAGGCACATGGGGTCACCTGAGCTCAGGAGTTTGAGACCAGCCTGCTCAAGAACAAGACCCCATCTCTACTAAAAATAGAAAAAAATCTAGCTGGCCATTGTAGTGACTCTTCTAGGAACAGATTTGTACTGGTCAATACATTTCTTCAGTCTCAGTGGGAAGTTTGTGAACCATCTTATGCAGATGACTCTTCACATCTGATGCTTTACCTTCTAAACAAATGAAAATACACTAAAACAAAGGAGCCAGGAATGGTGGCTCATGCCTTAATCCTAGCACTGTGGGAGGCTGAGGCAGATGGATTGCCTGAGCTCAGGAATACGAGACCAGCCTGCTTAAATGCAAGACCCCTTCTCTACCAAAAATAAAAAACAAAACAAAAATCTAACCAGGCATTGCAGCAGGTGCCTGTAATCCCAGTTACTAGAGAGGGGAGGCTGAGGCAAGAGGATCACTTAAGCCCAGGAGTTTAAGGTTGCTATGAACTAAAATGACACAGCACTCTACCAGGACGGAGTGAGACTCTGTCTTAAAAAAAAAAAAAAAAAAATATATATATATATATATATATATATATATATTTTCCAATTCATATGTTTGGTAAAAGTCTACTATCCAGAATATATAAAGGACTCTTACAAATCAACAATAAAAAGACAACTTGATTAAAACACAGACAAATGAATTATTTGAATGTGCATTTCTCCAAACAGACATCCAAATGGCCATGTACCACACACAAAAATCCTCAAAATCATTATCCACTAGGAAAATGTATATCAGAACCAGTGAGATGCCATTTCACACCCCCTGGGATGGCTATAATTAGAACAATAGCAAGTAAAGACTGGACAAATTAATCCAGTCAATTATTAAATTGTTCCTCACACATTGTTCCTCACAAATTGTTCCTCACACATTGTTGGTGGAATATAAATGATGCTACTGGTATAGAAAGAATTTAGAAGTTTCTCAAAACGTTAAACATAAAATCACCATATGATCCAACAATTCCACTCATAGGTAAATATTCAAGAAAGTGGAAAATAAATGTTCCCACAAAAACTTGTACATGAACATTTGCAACAGCGTTTTTTATAATACCCCAAAGTGGAAACAACCAAAATGCCTGTCAATGATGAATGGATAAGCAAATAGAGATATATAAGATACAAAAAACTAGTATTCAGGCATCGAAAGAATGAAGAATGTAGCATGCTACAACATGGGTGAAACTTGAAAACTCTATGCTAAGTGAAAGAAACCAGACACAACAGGTCATATAATATATGGTTCCATAACTGTGAAATTTCCAGAATAGGTAAACCCATAGAGACAGAAAACTGATTAGGACTTACAGATGAGGGAAGAGGGAAATAGTGATGTAAATGAATATGCACAGGATTTCTCTTAGGAGTAATGGAAATGTTGTGAAATTACATGGTAGCAATTATTTTACAATATAGTGAATATATGAAAAACTACTGAATTGTACACTTTAAAATTTAAGTTTTATCTTATGTGAATTATACCTCAGCCAAAGTAAAATAGCACCTCTTTATACGTATTCAGATTATTTCCCTCCATCACTGACATTTCTATTTTATAAGATCCTACAAGTCATAGCCTGCATCTATTTAAACCATTTTGATTCTCAATGTAGAGGGAAGAAAGACACAATTAGGTTATCTCGACTAACTAGAGCTTCACATAAAACAGAGACGGCTACAAACGCTTCACAAGGAACCAAAATAGTGTTTAAAATATAACAGTTGTTCTATTAGATCTGAGAATGGTCCTGGTGTCTCAACAACTACAATTGTCTGCTGAGCAACTGGCCATCTTTGATTTCCTCTCTGGTGTTTTGCCATTGAGTGTGACTCAGCTATTCTCTTTTGCCTTCTATTTGCTCTTGCTATGCCTAACTTCCTCTTGAAAGTCTTCAATTCCTGCAGAATAAGTGTCAGATTGGCTCACCTGTCCTAATCCAGTGAAATTACACTGGCTTGGAAGAACTCTCTTTCCACACTTCCTGATGGAACACTGGCTACCCTACAGGAGACCATCTGTTGCTCAGGAAAAGGGTTCAGGGGTACATGAGATAAAACTTTGTCAGGAAAACTTTATGTATATGACATAAAACTTTGACAGGAAAACTTTACATATTTCTACCTAAAATGCATAATCTTATATTTTCATGGGGAAGTATCGGACAAACCCAAATTAAGAGATACTCTATAATTAAATGACCTCTACATTTCAAAATGTCAAAACCATGAAAGACAAAGTCTAAGGCACTCTTCAGCATACAGAAGACAAAGAAAATGAGATAACTAAACAAAATTCATGATGCTAGATTAGATCCTGAACCAGTAAATAGAAATGCTATGAAGAGCATTACTGGGTCTACTATGAAAAATATAAAAGGACCATTGATTAAATAATAGTATTGTATTGATGTTA
Organism: Perodicticus potto; assembly: GCA_963574655.1. Classification (NCBI taxonomy): domain Eukaryota; kingdom Metazoa; phylum Chordata; class Mammalia; order Primates; family Lorisidae; genus Perodicticus; species Perodicticus potto. Next base: position 54,708 of record CAUYRH010122116.1, on the reverse strand, counting down.
AATTTTCCAATTTTGATAAATGCTGAATTGTCGTGTAAGAGAATACCCCTTTTCATTAGAAAATGTACACTAAAAAATTTGTGATTATTCTCAGTCTTTTAAAAGTTATGAAATACATGCATATAATATGTATATAGTATGTAATATTAGAGCATTATATATCATACATTTAAAAATATATTTATGTATGTGTATAATAGATATATATGTACATATAGGTATCTATTAATACATTTAATGTCATAAATATATCTACTACATAGAAATATGAGAGAAAGAGAAAGATACTAAGAGAAAGAAGTAGACTGTATACGGGTCTGTGATGTGTTGATGGTTGGTGGATCTGTGCTGTGCAAGTAGGCCAGAAGTGCCAGGGAAATGCCCCAGGAGCTCCCTCAAACAATGGCAGATGGGAATTGGTATAAATACACCCTACCTCCATTGTACCTCCAGTGGGATAAGTGAGGGATGTGTCTTAAACCAACTATGGAAGTTTGTCTAGTGGGCGTAAGCTACATTAGTCCACAGTGGTAGCTGGTAACCCTTCTTACCCCTTACTAGTGTTTTCTTCACCCCTCAAAGAAACCACATGCACTCAGTCCTTATTTCAAAGTCTATTACTGTAAGAATACAAACTAAAATAATTGATAACGTAAGTTATTCTAGGAAGCAGATTTTCAGGAAGGGATTTGGAAATTGACTAACTCCTTGGGCACCGGATAACAAAAATCCCATTCCTGGTGGTACAACATCCATTCCAAGATGTTGGAAGAGCCTTGAACTGTCTGAAGGCTTTGGTGAAGAATCCTTCCCGGCCTCTTCCTCGATTCTGGTGGTTGCAAGAAATCTCTCATGTCCCTTGGCTCATAGTTTGGTTCATTCCAGTCTCTACCTCCACCGCCACATGGGCTTCTTCCCTTTGTGTCTGTCTGTGTCTCTCTGTCTCCAAATCTCCCTCTCCTTTCTCTCATAAAGACACTAGTCAATGGATGTAGGTCCCACTCTAAACCAATATTTCCATATTTTAACTTGATTATATCTACAGACTCTTAATTCCAAATAAGGTCACATTTACAGACAGGGGTGGGAGGAGTAATGTTTTGAACACATCTTTCAGGAGACGCAGTTCAATCCACTGCAGGATCTTAAAGTCAGAAGATTATTCAGGCCAGGCTCAGTGGCTCACACCTATAATCCTGGCACTATGGGAGGCCAGACGGAGTTCGAGACCATCCTGAGCAAAGCAAGACCTTGTCTCTACTAAAAACAGGAAAAATTAGCCAGCGTGGTGTTGTCACTTGGGAGGCTAAGGCAGGAGGGTCATTTGAACCCAGAAGCTTGGGGTTGCAGTGAGCTATGATGACACAACTTCACTCTACCCTGGTGACAGAGCAAGACTATGTCAGAAAAGAAAAGAAGAATAATATTCAAAACAGCCAGAGAAAGGCCTTTATTTCCAACACCTACATGGCTGAAGAAAATTCCGATAAAAGATCTAATTGTAAAAGTATTTAAATTTCAAAGAATGCTAAATTCACAACCCAGCAATTCTTCCATGCCAAACACACAGCCCTGATAAAGAAGGAATGGGACCCAGAGACCTGGGACAGAAACACCTGGGTTTCTGTGCTTGTAAATGTTGAACCACCCTGGGCTGACCCCCTGGGCTGCATAAATGCCCCCACACTAGAGTACAGTAGCCCTCCTTACTTGGAGGCTATGCAGAGGCCTTAGAAGACAGTCATCAGTCCCTACACCAGAAAATCACATTTCTTTATCCAATTTCTTTTTTTTGCGGTTTTTGGCCAGGGCTGGGTTTGAACCCACCACCTCTGGCATATGGGGCCGGTGCCCTACTCCTTTGAGCCACAGGTGCTGCCCTCTTTATCCAATTTCTAAGCCTGAGCCAGTTCTCAGAACTAGTACCCATCAATTGAGGAGGCCACCAGGTCCCTTTGAGGAAGGAGTTTGAAATGCTACAGCAAGTACGTGAACAGTGATTTCCCTAATCCTTCCACTAAAGGGCAATATGGCCATTTACCTACGTATTTATAGAAGAGACTTCTTTTTTGAGACAAAGTCTCATCAACTTACATCAACCTCAAACTCTTGAACTTAAGTGATTCTCTTGCCTCAGCCTCCCGAGTAGTAAGGACTACAGGTGCCCGCCACAACACCCGGCTATTTTTGTTGTAGTTGTTATTGTTGTTAGCAGGCCTAGGCTGGATTCGAACCCACCAGCTCCCATGGATGTGGCTGACACCCTAGCTGCTTAGCTACAAGTGCCAAGCCCATATCCACTTCTTTTAAAGTCTGTCCTTACGCTTCCTCCTCATGACTTATACAGCAATGACTAGGGATTATAGTGTGCCTGGAAATGAACTGTCTTCAGTAAGAGGAAACAGACTATTTACTGCATGTGCTGCAGACCTGGCTAATACGTGTGAGCAGGAACTGAGAGGACACACCTGAAGCTGAGAGAGAGACCACAAGCTGGATACGGGTGAGTTTAATTTGAGGGCACTATCCTCTGAGTCAGGATATCACACCTTCGCAAGGACTCCTGGAGCCAGTCCTAATGCACCATGGGGATGGCTTCTTGAAATTTGGAAAAAGAGATGACATACGGTGAATAAAGCAAGACATGAAAATTGCCTCAGCAGAGAATTTACAAAGGGATAAAAATATTCAAAGGGCAAACGTGCTACAATGTATTCAGAATATAGGGCCAGAAAAGCTTCCAACTGACCATGTTCCTTGGGAGGGCCCATACTCTTCACTAATACGAGAAAAAATGTGCTACTGAGGGAGACATCAGCTTTTTCAAGCAGTTCTTCTTTGAGGCCAAGGCTGATAGTTGAAGATGTTCAGTTTCATATGTTTCAACTTAATATTAAACTTGAATCCTTTATTTATGGGCTGCTTCTGGGGCCATCAATATAAAAAAAATTAGTTTTATCTATTTTTTGAGTTTGTATAAATGGTATCACATACCACATGTATTATTTTATAATTTATGTCTTTTGCTTGACATTATGGTTTTGAAATACATGCATATTGTAGCATATACTATACCAATTATTTTTATTTGCATGTGGCACATATTGTAGCATATAGCTATGCCAATTATTTTTATTTGCATGTGGCATATTCCATTGTTTAAATACCCCATACTTTACCAATTTTATTGCTACTGGGTAGAGGAGTTATTGTCAGTAGGGGTGAAGCTGATATCATCCTGGTAAGAACATTATGAAGGATATTTTCACAAGTTTCTCTAGGGCAGATATACCTAAGTAGAATTACTAAACCATAGAGCATGTTCATATTTTATCTGTTTCTTAAAGAATATTTGAAATAGGAAAAAGTCACCTAATTGGGAGTGCCAGCTTATGTGTACAATGGTTTCCTAATCTTTATCAGTTGTGCCCAACCTGAAGCCTGCGGGCCACATGTGGATCTTGTGAGGACTTTTTTGCTTATCTGTGGTGGTGGAAATCATGAAAATAATGCACAGACCATTTTATTTGTTGTTGTTGTTCATCAGTTTTTGTGAGTGTTTGTGTACTTAATGTGTGACCCAAGACAACTCTTCCTCGAGTGTGGTGCAGAGAAGCCAAAAGTTTGGACGCTGCTGGGCAGCATACTCCAATGTGAGCATTCTAATACTATGCAGCCGTGGGTGGGAAAGAAATCAGGGCTTCACCTTCCGCACTTGCTCCTTGAAGAGTATAATCTACCAGAGTTTTCTCTTTTCCTCAATAAATAAATAAACTCAATTCCCTTAGCCATTTCTTCATAAGGGCTATTTCCAAGGCCTCTAATTATTTCCACAGTTTTCTTCTGCAGTAACTCTAAAATTTTTAAATCTAAGGTGAATATGTAATTTATTGTCTAAAACAAGACAGTTTAGGGAATGAAAAGAAGTGCTACAATAACAGCTTTAACTGATTTATGGCAGATATAAGCTAGATCCATCCCAAGCAAACTAGAATGTACTGTCATCTTATTCATATAACACTTTACGTCTGTGTTCTCAAAGCAAATAAGGCATGCTCATATTAAATATTAAAGAGAGTTGTGGGCTGCATGACACACTCCTATTTGTGACTCCACCCTCAGGAACTTTCTTAGGAATTTATTATGCACAAGTAACAGCACATAATGACAGTACTAAAAAGGAAGGGCCAAACATGGATCTCGTAGTGGTAATGAGGCAATATTACCTAGTTTTCAATTGTGTTCTTTAGGGAAATGGTGACTGCATAATTGATGCTCCATTTAGAAATAAACACAAATCTCAAAGGTAATTTAGTATTCAAAAGAGATTTTTCAAAAGTACTAGTTGGTTGCTAAGTAACCATAAGAAAGAAAGGGGAAAAGGGAAAATTTTTATTTAATTTCTCTTCTATTTACTGACTTCAGAAAAACATTCTCTTTTACATAGAACTTATTTGACAATTTGTACTTGGGAAATCGGAAGTGTGACATTTTTCTGCAAGCAAAAATATGCAAAAACAAAACTATTTTAGGCATGAAGAAATGGCACAGGGTTAGTATTTACTTTTACAGAACAGTCTATCACACATATCATTGTTTTAAAAAGTGGACTATCTAGATTAAAAAGCAAGATATTTGGGGGAAAGTCTAATTGCCTCAGAAATATTTGGATTTTATCAAAGAGTTTGCTAATAATAATAATAATATCCACCTATTAATGAGAGCTATCTTGTAGTGATCACCAAGCTTCAAACTTTGTTTATATTATCTAATAAAATCCCCTTAACAATTCTGTGAACTAGGAATTACGGTCCCATTTTACTAGTTAAGATAACGAAACTACAGTCGTTAAGTAATTTTTTCTCTGTTCCAAGTTAGAAAGTGGATGAGACAATATTTGAACTCAAGACTATTTGACTCCAAAAGGCCTTATTCTTTTGATAAATTATTTTGAGGTTTCAATTTTATTTGCTACCTCATTGAAGATGTTATAGTTCAAGTGACATTAAATTAATCTAGACAGCAAATATAGTACTGAGACTTCAGAATACTAGGTGACCCAAATAACAATTCAAATTGGTATAAGTAGAGATTTGGGGGCCCACTTAAAAAAATAAATTGGATTGTGTATATGTGTATATTTGAAGTTTACAACATGATGTTATGGGAAATACAGAAATAGTAAAAATAGTTACTATAGTGATAGAGATTATTGTATCTAATCACCTCATGTAGTCACTTTTCTATAACTACAGCAGCTAAAATTTACTTATTTTTCAAAAATCTCTAAAATAATACAATTTCATTAACTATAAGCCCTCATGTTATACATTAGATTTCTAGACTTGGCCATTCTACATATTTGCTACTTAGTATCCTTTCACCTATATCCCCATTTCCTTTCCCTGCCCTAATCCCACACCCATGGTAATCACTGTTGTATTCTCTCTCTCTACATACAGTCATGCACTGCATATTCAAGTTTTGGCTGGTGATAGCCTGCAAAGACAAAGGTGGTTTAATAAGATTATAATGGAGCCAAGAAATTCCTATAGTCTAGTGACATCATACCCCTCATAATGTCATAGCAGGATGCATTACTCACGTGTTTGTATAGATCCTGGTGTAAACAAACCTACTATCTCGACATTTATATAAAGGTATGGCACATACAATTATGTATAGTACGTAATACTTGGTAATAATAATACATGACCATGTTACTGGTTTACGTGTTTAGTATATTATATACCTTTTATCATTATTTTAGAATGAAAATACTTATTTTGAAAAGTTAACTGTACAACAGTCTCAGGCAGGCCCTTCAGGAGATATTCTGGATTGAGGCCTTGTTATCACAGGAGGACGGCCCTATGTGTGTGATCACCTCTGAAGACCTTCCAGTGGGTCAAGATGTGGAGCTGGAAGACAGTGATGTTGATGATTCTGACCCAGTGTAAGCTAATCTGTGTGTTTGCATCTTGGTTTTGTTTTGTTTTGTTTTTTTGAGACAGAGCCTCAAGCTGTCACCCTGGATAGAGTGCTGTGACATCACAGCTCACAGCACCCTCCAACTCCTGGGCTCAAGCAATTCTCCTGCCTCAACCTCCCAAGTAGCTGGGACTACAGGCGCCTGCCACAACGCCTGGCAATTTTTTTGGTTGCAGCCATCATTATTGTTTGGCAGGCCTGGGCTGGATTCAAACCCCCAGCCAGGTGTATGTGGCTGGCGCCTTAGCCACTTGAGCCACAGGCGCTGAGCCTGCATCTTGGTTTTTAACAAAAAGTTTCAAAAGTAAAAAAATAAAATATGAAATTTTAAAAATAGAAAAACATATAGAATAAGAATATAAAGAAAAATTGTGTACAGCTGTACAATGTTTATATTTTAAGATGCGTGATTAATAAGTCAAAAAGTTTTTGAAAAATTGAAAGTTTTATAAAGTTAAAAATTTTACTTTTTTAACTTGAGTAAGCTCAAGTTCATGACGCCACGGCACTCTACCAAGGCGGATCAAGTAAGACTCTATCTCTACAAAAAAAAGAAAGAAAAATATTTTCATGAATTTGGTATGGCCTCAGTGTATAGTGTTTAGCGTCCACAGTAGCGTATAGTAGTGTCCTTACATATTCATTCATCATCCACTCACTGACTCACCCAGAGCAATTTCAGCCTCCAAATCACTTTCGTGGTCAGTACAATGTAAGGTATATCACTTTTTTCTTTTATACCATATTTTCACTGTACTTTTTTACGCATACGCATGTAGATGTGTTTAGATACATTAAATATTTATTTAGAATTGTGGTGCAACTGCCTACGCTATTTACTAGTAACATAATGTATAGGTTTGCAGCCTAGGAGCAACAGGCTGTACCCTATAGCCTAGGTGTGCAGTAGGCCACGTCTTCTAGGATTACTTGAATACATTCTATGATGTTGCACAAAAGGAAATCACCTAACAATGCATCCCATCATTAAATGATGCATGACAGTATGTCACCATTTTATTTTAGATTCCACACATGAGTGAGATCATGGAATATATTTCTTTCAGTATGACAGTATGTGACCATTTTATTTTAGATTCCACACATGAGTGAGGTCATGGAATGTATTTCTTTCAGTATGACAGTATATGATCATTTTATTTTGGATTTGACACATAAGTGAGAACACAGAATGTATTTCTTTCTGTGACCATTTTATTTGAGATTCCACACATGAGTGAGATCATGGAATATATTTCTTTCTGTATCTGACTTATTTCACTTAGCATAATGTCCTCCAAGTCCACCCTGGGGCAAATGGTAGGAAATCTTTTGTTTTTAAAGGCTGAATAATATTTCATTGAGTTATATCACATTTTCTTTATACAGTCATCTGCCAACTGACACTAGGGTATTTTCGTATCTCTGCAATGGCAGGGTTAAAGCAGATGTAACAGAAGCAAAATAAATGGCTTCCAGCCCTCAGTGATGCCTTCTGAAGAAAGTTCGCCTACCACCGCTCTACACCAGGTTTCTCAGCCTCGGCACTGTTGGCATTTTGGCCACATAACTCTCAGTTTTGTGGGGCTTTCCTGTGCGCGGTAAGATGTATGGCAGCATCTGTGGCTTCTGCTCATCAGATTCAAGGAGAACTGCAGCTGGGCCATCCAAAGTGTCTCCAGACATTGCCAAATGTCCCCTGTGGGTAATGTCAGCCCTGTTGACAATCACTGCTCCAGACAAGCAGCATTTTTAGTTTGCCACAAATTTTTGACACAAATTTTTCTATTTCATATCGACCCACATAGTAACATCGAAGAAGCCAGCTTGAAGAAATTTTTACTGAAAGTTACAAGTAAACAAAAAATAACTATGAACTCTCACCTACACTTCTGTCCAGCCAAACATCTTTGTCTTCATACCCACTGCTTTCCCAGAGTAACTATTGGCCCTCCTGACTAAGGCTAACTCTGCCATCTCTGAGCAATCTTGCTCTTTCTTACCTACCCAAGGGCATCACGATAGTCACTCCTCTCCCTACTGTATCACCAATTTTTCTTTACTGAATCAGAACCATTAAAACAGACAAACAAACCAAACCTGTCTCTTCCCCATGTTTCCTTTTAGTTCCACTTCACATCTCTTGAGAAATACATATTTTTAAAAAATGATGATAAATGTCAAAGAAATAAAGTAAGAAATCCATACAAAGATCTATTATAATGACGGCTGGGTGTGGTGGCTCATGACTGTAATCCTAGCACTCTGGGAGGCTGAGGTGGGAGAATCCCTTGAGTTCAGGAGTTCAAGACCAGTCTGAGCAAGAGAGCAAGACCCCATCTTGACTAATAATAGAAAACCTAGCCAGGCATTGTGGCAGGTGCCTGTAGTCTCAGCTCCTTAGGAGGCTGAGATAGGACGATTGCTTGAAGCCAGAAGTTTGAGGTTCCGTGAGGTAGGCTGACAACACAGCACTCTAGCCTGGGGCAATAGAATGAGACTCTGTCTCAAAAAAAATAAAAAAATCTATCATGATGAAAGTGAAGACCAAAAAACATTATCTTAAAGCAGTCAGAGAAAAAAGGCAGGTGATCTGATACAATGAAATGATAATTAGAGGGGCTGTGGATTTCTCATACAACAAAGGAAGCCCAAGAACAGTCAAATAATAACTTGGCAGTACCCAGGCACGAGGAGGGTGCTGCCTGCTCTGAAAGCCTCCCAAAGCCTCTGTGGTGCTCACTTTGTCACATCTTTAAATAAGGATAACAACGGCAACGTGGTCACTTTTGGCATCCCTTTACAGCACAATGACTTGATGTTATTTTCCAGTGCTCAGGGTCCTAAGGTTAATTTTTGTTCCTTGTTCGTTTTCATTTTCTAACTAAATAACCACTTCTGAATATCAATAAACCCATCCAATGTAAAATCAATGTGGTCACGTAGTTGTTCATCTTTTAACACTCATATATATTGGTATCAAAAGTACGAAGCCACTAAAAAGGAAAAGTATTGTAACTAGTAAAATATTCTAGGACTGATGATACTTTCAAACTATTCATTGTACAAACCTATAAACTGTGAACAAAGTAACTTCTTACTTAAACACAGGAAGCATAAAAGCCTTGGATTTATTAGTATTAAAACAGTAATTATTTATAATCAATATCTGCAGCGATTCTAGACAAGCAAACAAGCTGATGACATGCAGGTAAATACATCTCACAAAATCAAAGTATGTAGCAACTGTCAAACAGCTAGCAATATGACCGTAATATAAATTTATGACATTGTGCTTCACAAGTTTTTAAATTTTTTGATACTCAATATCCACATATTTGTACCTCTAGATAAATAGAAAAATATTTAAATAGGCATTTACTTTTATGTTACAGTATATATGTAGCAAAATGGAATTTCCTCCCTCCTTTTTCCTCAAATTTTAATCCAATGGTATACACATGCACGTTTTTCCCCACAAATCCCTTCAGAATCTGATCCACACCAAACTAGAACAATCAAGGAAATTTTAGGCTTTGGCCCAGCAGAGAAAGGTTCAGAGACCTTCCTAATTCTGCTTTTAAAAGCAGTCTGTAAGTACGAGTTAGGTTTATCTGTTTCTAGGATGTTTCTCTTTGGCAACTACAGGAAATAATTCAACCCCACCGAAGTTTCATTAAGGGAATAAAAGCGGTAGTTTGCTCTTAGCATCTAAGGCACTAACAATTGACCTATGCTCTGCTTTCTCTGATATTATTAATAGAAGAAAGTTTTCCTGCTAAGAATGAAGAGGAAAATATGAATCATTTTATTTGTATTATTATTTTTTTTAGTGATGGGGTAACAGTTTACTGAGGATAGATAGGAAATAGAGGGTAGATAGGAAAGCTTTCAAAACAATATAAAGGGTCCTGAAAGGGTTGCGCAGAGATGATTGAGATAGTTAGGGAATGAATACACAGTGGCTGAGTAGCTCTGCATCCTTTTTAGTGTTTCAGTCTTGTCAGTATCCTGACAGCACTCAATGAAAACAAAGAGATAAAAGTCCCTGAGTACTCTTTGATATCTGGAGTACCGAGGGCTCACAGTATACTCCCTGAAGGTGGCACCTGTAGCTACAAGGAAACACTGATTAAAAGAGAAAGCAGAGCTGAATAATGCAGAAGGAGATAATGTTAATACAATAATAGATAAAGAGATACTATTTTTAGGAGGTTATTTTAGGAGGTAAATATTTCAGTAAGCTGAGAGTGCACTGTGCTCAAATTCTCAGCTCCAATGTCTTTTATAACTAACTTGCCATTAGTGTCAAGGGCCCACCATTTAAAGTTCATCCCTTTCCAAACATCAGGTCCACTCATCAGCTTTCCAGAAATCCTTGGTGAAGTGGGAAAGAATAGAGGGGGTATTGGAGTCAACACTAAGAGAATAACAAATAACCAGAAGTCTATTCTCTGTGCCACATTCCTTAATGGTTGACGATCACTGCTACGGCATTCACTCTTGCAAGATTGTGAATTACTTAAAGCACTTATAAGTTGTGATGTGGGAATGAACATTATTTTATTTTTAATTTTATAAATGAATAAATGTTCAATGAAGAGAAAAGCAAATATAAATGAAGAAACTGTCTTCTCTGCATTCTTGAATGGGATTAATGCTCTAAAAACTTCGTTATTCAAATTAAAAGCAGGAAAAGCAAAGTACAGGTGAAGTTTACAAAATTCTATTTAGGTTAGTGATATCAGAATCTGCAAACTTTATATATTGGATTTTTAAATTGAGATACTAATAATAACATCCATATCTTTAAAGTATACAATTCACTAGCTGTTAATACACCCCAAAAGTATTTTTACCACACCAATAGAAACCCCATACACATAAGGAAACACTCCCCATACCCTATTCCCTCATCCCCTGTCACTATGGATTTGCCTATTTTGGACAATTCATATAAATGGAATAATAAAATATATAGCCTTTTTCTGTCTGGCTACTTTCCCATATCCCAATGTTTTCAAAGTTTATGCAGATTGAGACATGTATCAGTACTTTTTTTCCAATCAAAAAGAATTCCTCATAATGCCAAATAAGGAATTTGATATTGATTTCAAAAGATTAATTTCAAAGAAGCTCAATGAGATGCAAGATAAATCTGAAAACCAATACAAAGAAATTAGACAATCACTTCAGGATATGAATGAGAAACTTACTAATGAGATCGATATCTTTAAAAACAATCAGTGAAAGAAATACAAAACACCTTTGAAAGCTTCAGTAATAGATTCAAGCAAGTAGTGTTAGGGTGAAAAGAGAAGCAAGCCTTATTCCATTTTGTTGTAACTCTTATTCCTTAGAATCAGTGGGGAGGCAAAGTAGGCCTGACTCCATTCTGTTGTTTTGTTACATTTTATTGCTTTTTTAAAAAACCGATTCCACTTGGCTCCCCACCCATTGTATAGTATTTTAAGTGAACCTGGTTAGAACTGTTAGAATTATTAGTATTGTGTAGAAAGTCACCAACTACCCTCATGACAACAACCTTGTGATTGTTAAGGTGGTCTTCATACCATCCAGATATAATACTAAAATGTTAAAAGAACAAGCTTGACTCCATTTTACTATTACTCCCTTTTACCTTCAAAACTAGTTCCTCTTATTTGCCCTCCCATTGTGTAACTGTAATTGCATTTACTTGTGATTGTGACCCTAGTGATTTTAGCTTTTTTTTTTTTTCTTTTTTTAAATTATTAAATCATAGCTATTTACGTTAGTGCAATTATGGGGTACAATGTGCTGGTTTTATATACAATTTGAAATACTTTCATCAAGCTGGTTGCATAGCCTTCATCGCATTTTCTTAGTTATTGTGTTAAGACATTTATACTCTACACTTAGTAGATTTAACATGTACCCTTGTAAAATGCGCCTTAGGTGTAGTCCCACCAATTACCCTCCCTCTACCCATCGTCCTCCCTCCCCTCTCCCTCCTCTTTCTCCTTCATCTTAGGCTATAGTTGGTTTATAACTTTCATATGGAAGTGTGGGTACTTACAAATTGGTTTCATAGTAGGGCTAAGTACATTGGATACTTTTTCTTCCATTCTTGAGATACTTTGCTAAGAAGAATATGTTCCAGCTCCATCCATGTAAACATAAAAGAGGTAAAGTCTCCATCTTTTTTAAAGGCTGCATAATATTCCCTGGTTTATATATACCACAATTTATTAATCCATTCATGGGTCAATGGGCACTTGGGCTTCTTCCATGAATTAGCAATTATGAACTTTTATGACCTATAACTACCCCTCCCTGCATTTCCCCCATAGGACTAACCTTCCTACCCTCATGATTCCCCCTACACCTTTATCTGCTATTTTTGCTTCGGTAATAATACTTGCTTGTCCCCCAGAAAAGTTTTGCCCTATAAAAACCAAAGCCACAGACAACTCGGGGCTGCTCTCAGAAATCCCATGTTGGCACACTGAGGCAGTTGCCAGTGGGCTCTTCAATAAAAGGACTCCTCTTTAAATTCTACTTGTCTGGTGGTGTGGTCTTTGAGAGACTCCTGGGCATAACAGTAGAAGAAAGAATCTCAGAATTTGAAGACAGGTCCTTTGAAATAATCCAGTCAGAAAAAGTCATGAAAAAATAAAAAAGAATGAGCAAAGCCTTAGAGACATCTAGGACTACATAAAGCAAATGAACTCACAAATTATTGACATTACCAAGAGGGAAGACAGATCAAAAAGTATAGAAAACCTATTTGAGGAAATAATTAATAGAAACTTTCTGGATGAGAGAATTAGATATTCAGCCTCAGCACCTGTAACTCAAGTGGCTAAGGCGCCAGCCACATACACCAGAGCTGGTGGGTTCAAATCCAGCCTGGACCTGCCAAACAACAATGACAGCTATAACCAAATAATAGCTGGGCACTGTGGCAGGCGCCTGTAGTCCCAGCTACTTGGGAGGCTGAAGCAAGAAAATTGCTTAAGCCCAGGAGTTGGAGAGTTGAGGTTGCTGTGAGCTGTGATGCCACAGCACTTTACCCAGGGCCACAGCTTGAGGCTCTGTCTCAAAAAAAAAAGAGAGAGAGAGAGAGAGAGAATTAGATATTCAGATACAGGTGTTCCAACAATCTCCAGGCGAATCCATTACAAAAATTACTTCATCAAGTCACATTATCTTCAGATTGACTGAAGTCAAAGTGAAAGAGGAATTTTAAAATTAGTAAGAGAAAAGCATCAAGTCACCTATTAAGGAAACCTTATCTGCATAACAGTGGACCTCCCAGAAGAAACCTAACAGGCCAGAAGAAAATGGGTTGGCATTTTCAAAGTGCTGAAAGAAAAACCAAGTTGCCAATCAAGAATTTGTATCCTGCTAGAATAAGCTTCATAAATAAAGGAGAAATAATTTTTTCTCAGAGAAGCAAACATGAGAGAATTCATCACCACTAGACTGACCATACAGGAAATGATCGAAGCAGTCTTAAATATGGAAATTAAAGACCAATATTCTCTATCACAAATACACAACACTTTAAAGCTTACAGGTCTTACAAAACCTCACACAAAGGAGTAAGAGAAAGAAATTAAATGGCAATATGACAAAAGTCCAATAAACCACAAAGAGAAAAAGATAGAGAAAAGAAAAGAAACAAAGAATTTATAAAACATCTAGAAGTTTACTAACAATATGACAGGAACAAAGCCTCATCTGTCAATATTAACTCTGAATGTAAATGGATCAAATGTTTCACTTAAAGGATATGGACTGGCAGAATGGACATAAAAACATAATCCAACTATGTGCTGTTTACAGGAAACTCATACTGCTCATAAAGATACACACAGTATGACAGTAAAGAGTTGGAAGAAAGATGTTCCATGAAAACAGAAATCAAAAGCAAGCAAGAGTAGCTATACTTAGATAAAACATATTTTAAATCAAAAGTAGTAAAAAGACAAAGAAGGTCATTATATAAGGATAAAGGGCTCAATTCAGCTAGAGGATATAACAATCCTAAGTATATATGCACCTAACATCAGAACACCTACATTCAAAAAACAAATATTACTAGACCTAAAGAAAAAGATAAATGGCAAAAAATAATACTCAGGCTGTTTAACACCCCACTTACAGCACTAAACAGATCAAGAAATAAAATCAAAACAGAAACACTGGACTTAAAATGGACATTAGAATAAATGGATTTAACAGACATTTACAAAACAATCTACCCAGCAACTAGAGAATATACATTCTTTTTAATAGCACATGGAACATTCCCCAAGACAGATCACATGTCAGGCCACAAAACAAATCTTAACACATTTTTTAAAATGAAAATCATATCAAGTATCTTCTTAGACCACAGTAGAATTCAGCTAGAAATAAATATGAAGAGGAACTTTAGAAATTATATAAATACATGGAAATTAAACATCACATTCTTTTTCTTTTTTGTAGAGACAGAGTCTCACTTTAGCATCCCCGGTAGAGTGCCATGGCATCACACAGCTCACAGCAACCTCTAACTCCTGGGCTTAGGCGATTCTCTGGCCTCAGGCTCCCGAGTAGCTGGGACTACAGGCGCCCGCCACAACGCCCAGCTGTTTTTCTTTTGCAGTTCGGCTGAGGCCATGTTTGAACCCGCACCTTCGGTATATGGGGCCGGCACCCTACTCAATGAGCCACAGGCACAGCCCTAAACATGACATTCTTGAATGATCACCTGATCAATGAAGAAATAAAGAGGCAAGAGAATTAAAAAAATTTTTCCAAAGAAATGAAAATGGAAACACCACATACCAAAACATGTGGGAAACATCAAAATCAATGCTATGAGGGAAGTTTGTAGCATTAAATGTCTCCATCAAAAAGTAGAAATATCACCAATTAACAACCTCAGATTACCACTCAAGGGACTCAAAAAACAAGTACACACCACTGAGTAATGCTCAGCTATAAGAAGAATGAAAAAATGTGTTTTGCAGCAACTTGGATAGAACTAGAGGCCAGTATCCTAAGTGAAGTAACTCAGAAACAGAGAAAAAATGCCACATATTCCCAGTTATAAGTGGGAGCTAAACTTTGGATACAAAAGGATATACAGATTAGTATTAAGACTTTGGAGACTCAAAAGGGGAGAGGGTGGGAATGGGTGAATGATGAAAAATTACCTATAGGGTATAATTTACACTATCTGGATGATGGGTATAAAAGCCCAGACTTCACCACTATACATTCAGTAAGAAAGGGTCTTCATGAATTCAGTGCTGAATTCTACCAGCATATAAAGAAGAACAAATACCAATTATTCTAAACACTTCAAAAAAAATTGAAGAGGAAGAAATACTTCCAAAATCATTCTGCAAAGTCAGCTTTGGCCTGCATATAAAACCAGAAAATGACACAGAAAAATAGAACACTACAGGCCAATGTTCCTGACAAACATAGATGCAAAAATCCTTAACAAAATACTAGCAAATAGAATTCAACAAAACATTGAAAAAATGAATTCTCCAATGATCAAGTGGAATTTATCCCTGAGATACAAGGATGTTTCAACATACACAAGTTAATAATATTACTCTTAAAAATACATTTTATTGAAATAAAAGATGAATTTTAAGAAAATTATATAGTGAATTCTCCATGCATATGTAATACATATGTGCATAAATTCAACAACCTGTGCCCAATTTGTAGTGTCATATTCATAGAAACAGGAGTTTTAGAGAAAAATAATTGAAAGCATTTTAAAATTTCACTCAGTATCTTGAGAAAATGCTAAACTGCAGAGTACATTTCAAGTGTATGTATAACCTCTTTAAATACATTACCAGGGGTATCCAACTTTTTTTCTTTCTGCTGCATGTTGATAGAGTAAGAGTTGTCTTAGGCCACACATTAGCAGTATATTTGTGTGTAATACATATACTAAACAAATTATATTCATTTTCTTTCCTCTGATTTCTCATATAATATAAAATGTATTGGTTTTCTTTTTTGCAGTTTTTGATCGGGGCTGAGTTTGAACCCACCACCTCCGGCATATGAGGCCGGTGCCCTACTCCTTTGAGCCACAGGTGCCGCCCACAAAATGTATTGAGTTTTTATCAGTATTTAAGTGTAGTTAATTTTACATATTAGTATTTGTGTTAATGGGATACAGGAGAGGAGTAAATATCACTCAAGGTCTTCATCTCCCCTTCAAGGGAATGGATTAGTGAATTATTGGTAATAAACAGGATAGCTGTACTGTGCTAGGAGGAACTATAACATGTCTTTACTTAGAAATTGAGTGTGGTTTAAAGAGATGTGCATAGGTGCTAAGTTGACAGGAGGTGGACTTGTTATGGTTGATTTGGGGTATTTGACTGCATTAAAGGATGTCCAGATAGCTGGTAAAGCATTACTTATTCTCAATCCTTCAGTAGAGACTGAGCCCATCCCGCTTCTGTGGAAAGGGAAACCTACTGCCCAGATGTAACTTGAGGGTATTTCCAGAGGAGACTGGCATTTGGGTCTGTGGACTGAGTGAGGAAGTCCCATCCTCAGTGCGAGACCACCTGATCAGCTTAGGGCTGGAATGGAACAAAAATGTGGAAGAGGGGTGACTTCATGCTCTTCCTCTGGAGCCTGGGCACCCTTTATCTCCTGCCTTGGACATAGGACTCAGGTTCTGTGGCTTTTGAATTTCTGGACTCACACCAGCAGCTCCCTGGGCTCTCAGGGCTTTCAGCCTCATACTAAGAGTTATGCCATCAGTGACCTCGTTTCTGAGTTCTTCAGACTTCAACTGATTCACGTGGCTGGATTTCTTGGTTCTCCAACTTGCATACAGCCTATGCAGTGGTTCTCAAACTTCCTAATGCCACAACCCATTACTACAGTTCCTCATGTTGTGGTGACCTCCCAACTATAAAATTATTTTTGTTGCTACATAATTTTATGGTTGGGGTCACCACAACATGAGGAACTGTATTAAAGGGTCGCGGGCATTAGGAAGGTTGAGAACCACTACTAGTGGGACTTCTCAACCCACCCACCAGAGTGAGCCAGTTCTCCTAATAAATCCCTTCTTGTTTCCTCTCTTTCACTCTCTCTCAATCCACATATATGTAATAGAATTTATCTATATCTAGAAAATCTTAGATTTTATATACAAATTCTATTTTTATATATGTATATATACACAAATACACACGTGTGTATATAAGATTTTCTAGATATATATAAATTCTATTATATATGTGTACATATATACATATATGTATACACACACACACACACATACATATGCACATATAATTTCACATCAGGGTTCTCTCTGAGGAACCATAATGGACATACCCTCTTTCTAGTTTGGAAAAAAAGCAAATAACAACTTTGATTTTGAATTGGTTCTATTATTCAGGGTATTTTGTCAGAAAAATCTTGAGAGGTACAGGAACTATTAAATTTGAAAATTTTATCAGCATTTGTGGTAAAGTGGACATGATTCTCCTCATTCTTATATACACAGTCTTTTGCAACGTGACTTAGCTTTCCCTTCCATCAAGAGGTACACTCTATTTCTCTACTTCATGAATCTGGGTTTGGCCAAGTGACTACTTCGGAAAATGAGACATCAATACATGTAACAAGCAATGGCTTGGAATGGACTTGCATGTTTCAGCTTGTTCTCTTGCTATTCTTGCTACTGCCACGTAAATAAGCCTGGACTAGCCTGATGGATGATGAGAGACATGTGCCCCAATCATCCCCATGACCCCTGACCAACAGCCTGCCAACTGCCAGACACGTGAGTTAAAACAGTCTTGGATCATCTATCCTCCAGCTGACCCATCAGTTGACCATGGACGTGTGAGCCAACCCAGCAAATATGGCCAAGTCAGGGCAAAGCAGAGCAGCTCAGCCAACCAATCATGAGCTAATTATACTGTTGTTTAAACCACGTTTCAGGGTGACACGTTAGGCAGCAAAAGCTAACTGAAACAGCATTAGAATTATTCAATCATTTTGCATTATGAGGTCAACAAACATCTGAATGCCTTCAGGGTGTCAGTTCCTCAGCTAGGCTCAGGGATACAAAGCCAAGAAAGATGGGGTTTCTCCCTAGAGTGGCCCACAGTTTAGCAGTGTAGAGATATGGCAATCATCGATGATGGCAGTGCAGTGTGATCGATATTGAAAAAGATGATCAAGGAAAAAATAGATCAAAACATGGGAACATAGAGAACAGCTTAAGATGGTCTAGGAAAAAAGTAGATGAGATCAGAATTGGATCCTCACCAATGAACCAAAGAAGTTGAAGGAGAACATTCTAGGCAAAGGAAGTAGGCAAGTGACTACTTTGGAAAATGGAACATCAATACATGTACACCAATACATGGGTAAAGGCTCAGAGACACTTCAGGATACAAAGTGTTTGGGAAGTGGGGAGAAATACAGTGCAACAGGAATGAAGCGTGCAAGGGGATAGAGTAAGAGAAGGTGGATGATTACCCAACTCTGGGTCAGATAATCTATTTGATAAGTATTAAAAAATTAATAAAGTGAAAAATCACAACAAATGTGTTATAACGTGATTATCACAATTATTTACCATCCTCTCATTCTCTTTGGATCCTTTTGCACTCCGTAAACAAAGCAATCACAGCACGAGTCTCTCCTTATCTACTTCACTTTTACGCTGATAGCTGAGTTCACACAGTCAGCCTCATGCTGGTAAGCTCATTCCATTATACTTACTATGTTCAACTTTGAGCATAAGCACTACTTAATCGGGACCTATACCCCCAACTCAGTTACATGCAAAGCATGTAAACTTTTAAACTTTTTAAGGTTGATTTGAATCAACAGTCCTAAAAACAGTGCAAAAGAGTTGATTTAAAGTGATTTGAAAATATCTTTTTTCCACAGTCATAGAAATAATAAATGCAGCCCTTCAAAAACAGACTGCTTAAGACCATGTGTACCTCACTGTACTGAAGAACATCTCTGTAATATGTTTGGAGAAGAATTATGTGATAAATCATTTAAAGTGAATCTCTGCTTTCCCGCCTCTGAAATGTCTCTGATTGTCCATGTGTCTGGCTCATGGTAAAATAAAGAAGAAAACAGAGAAAGAAGAAATTACCTGTGAAACTTTAAGCATGAAACAACCTTCCAGAATCAAGCCCATACAGTACCTAGCAGGAGTGCTCAATAATGCTTGCTGAATGAACATACTCTCAAACTCAGGCTTAATTTCCCCAATTATAAAATAAAACTAAATGATCATTAAAATTCCTACCAATCTCAAGATTCCAATAGTTTTTCCCCACAAGACAATACAAAAGAATTCAAAATGTTTATTCATTCAATTTATTAATGTAGTCATACACAATTGCATTTGCTCTCTAAAAGAAATAAAGTAGAAAACTATAAAAATAACCTTGAAAATTATACAAATTTGTTTCAAAGTCTGATTTGTAAAACAGATCTTTAAAAAGCATGATTGAGATTTGCCACAAGAAATCATAATAAACGGCAAAAGGTAAAAAATAAACAATGATGCAGAAGCCAGTTAATCACAGATAGATTAATCTAAGGAAATCATGGTGGGTCACAGCATTCCTTCTGCTACCGGCAGCAGTACTTTCTGTGATGAGATCCATAAATTGCATCTGGACTTTTAAGCTGAATAAATCTGTCACATTATTAATGCTATAAATTAATTCTAAAACAGCCTGGGCATATTACAAACCTTGGGAAAATTGTACTTTTTGACTTTGGTAATGACTAAAAATACCATATTCTTTTTTAAAAAGGTGTGGTAAAATACACATAAAATTTGCCATTTTAAAGTACAGAAGTCAGTAGCATTTAGAACTTTCACAATATCGTACAACTATCACCACTATCTTGTTGTACATGTTCATCAATCCGAAAAGAAAACGCCAAACCCATTAAACATCACTCCCTTCTTCCCCCAGCAATCACTATTCTGATTTCTGTCTCCCTGGATTACCCTATTCTGGATATTTCATATAAATGGAATCATAGAATATCTCACCTTTTTGTCTAGCTTTATTCATTTGGCCTGTTTTTTCCTGCAAGGAACACTATAGCCTTTTGCTATAGTGTTTAAGGTAACAACTAGTAATATCAATTATGAGAAAATAAAGGTAATGCTGGAAACTGGCCTCTGAGGTACGTGTGTCATCAGCACAATTATTTTCAGAATGCAGCTGGTTTACAGTGCTGACTGGTATTTAAACACTGATCAAGTAAATAACGCAACTTCAACATTTTAAATGCATAATAAAAATCTTTAGAATTCACGCCCACTGAATTATTAACTATTCAAAGCAGCTTATCACATATGCCAGGCCTGTTATCACAAAGCTCTTGGAATGTTGTAGGAAATCCATACTGTTCTCTGATTTCAGATCCTTCATTAAAAAATGGAAACAATCTGCTAAACTCACCAGTCAATTGATATAAAAGACATCCAATTGACAAAATTCATCACTGGGTAATATAACTTTTGAACAGATGTAACACTCACTATTATTTCCATTTCTATGGTTTGATTTCTTTTAATCAAATAATGTGGTTAAACCTGAACGCTGACACTTCAGTTTGATTTAGCGGTACATGCTGCTTTCGTTTCTTCATTGGCGCCCTGAAATATACTTTTTAAAAAGTGGGATAAATTGTTTAAATCTAAAATTACTGACCAAAACTACTAAATTTACGATTGCCTCATCAGCAAGTTGAAAAGTCATGGGATAATAAGCAATAAAGACAATATGGAAAAAGAAATTCAAAGTAAAAAATAACTCCAGGCAAGACGCTCTTCTTTCACTTTAATTTTTTTGAACAATAATAAATTCGTGCTACTGTTCTTATATCATTACACCTCATAACTACTACTTAATAATAATGTAACAATTAATGTTATCCTTTGCCTAAAAGGAATATAAACATCTACTTAACGCTAATCAGTTCCTCTGCCAAAGAACATAAATATCAACTGTTCACCTCAGATCTTGTCTGAGAAAAAAATTCTAACAAATAAAAACTAAAACTGATGCATTTGCCTTCATTAGGAAAGAAAAATTTGACCTGATGAATTGGTCTTAGTAAGACTTCAAAAGAAATGCAGTCTTATTACTTTAAAACACATATACTATCACCACCACTTGAACTATATATTGAAAAATCATTTCATATTATAATATTTGCATGCAAATAGTTAACAAAATGATTTTAGAGATAATTAATTTTTGTTGGTATTAGTAAAAAGGAAATATCGAATTTTCCTTGCTCATATTGTCAGTTTGCTTTAGAAATACTTTCCTTCATGGTAAAGGAGCTTTAGTTCGGTATGTCAAAAAGATCAAAAATAATTTTTTAAAGAGGAGATTTACATCAATGAATATTTACTGTATTTCTATTCATGAATCTTCCTTGTAACCCATTTCTTTGTAGTTTCTGTATAATGAAAAGTCATTCTCTACCTAATACATTGAAATATAAAACAATTTGAATACAAAATATCAATTTTGAAATGTTCTAAGGTAACAAAGCATCTCAAGATGTATCTCCATTAATACATCTCAAGATGTACTACTGGCCAATTATGGAGAGTATACAAATCAAATAAATACAAAATTTTTTTAGTCACAGATGAAATACTTTTAAAAATTCAGCAAAAGGTCCTAGTTTTGCAAAGATTCTCTGGGCAACATACCACACTTGGCTAATTTCTATTTGTTTCCTTCTGGTATAGCCCCCAAATTCATTCAACAGTAGTAATCAAATAATCTACACAACAGTATTTTTTGAATTATCTTACATCTAAATATCCTTTTCTTTCTGCATTTGCAAAGTAAAAAAATGATCTGTGTTGGAAATTTCTCTCTCAAATAACCCAAAACACTCATTGCTACCTAAATTTTGAGTACCTCAGTTTTCTCATCCATGAAATGGGAATTTGAAAGGTCTTGTATTTTGAACTTAAATAAAAGAACATAATTATGTAAAAGGTGACCTCAGAAAGAAGCTATTCCTTCTCCTTTATTTTATTGAGAAAGAACTTCAATAGAGTTGGCCTTTACTAATGTCACACTTTTTTTTTAATCAGTTAAATCCTAACATAACCTATCATTAAATTATTTTTAACACAATAGAACAAACAAGTGCTAATGCGCTGATTTTCTTTAAAGGTATAACTGACAATCTCTGGCTTCCTAGGCCTGTGAACATGTTAAGACTACTTACAGCATTTACATAACCCACCCAAGACCCATCAGAGAAATTCTTTCCATCAAAAAAAGTCTTTGTCCTGAAGATAAGGGCCAATAGTTTTCTTTCTACTGCACTTCTAAACACCCAACTCCGCAGGTTCCAATCACACCACTTCCAGTGTAGCTGTGATGCATGGAACAAACACATTTTTAAATATCTGAGTAACTTTTCCTTAGGAAATTTGAAAAATAAACTCCATGTCTGTCTATGTTGGAATGTGAAACATGAAGAAATCTGTTTTGCTTCCAAATTGGTATACCTAAAACTAGTCACATCTCTACAGGCAAAATCCATTATCAATATAGTAATACAAGCAACCAAATCTTCAAGGGATATGGAAGTTTTGTTGAAAACTCCATTATCATCCACATCACTACAATCCCAATATCCAATGTTATGGAACAGATACTGATAGCAACACCAATAGGATAACCGAAAGGATCCCTACAAATATTTTTGTGGGATTTAGTCCAATGTTTATCTACTTCTATTCTTTGCTTATCCTAAAAATATGTTCACATGATTCTGCCATCCCTAAGCAAGAGAATGCGATGACCAGGCTAAATGTTACTGTCTATGAACTAAAGTTTGCACTGCAATTTACCTCAAACAGAACACTAGTAAAATACCAGTGAGATTTAAAAGTTTCTACATACTAGTTTAAAAAAAAGTTCAACAACCATAGTACCCAATGTATTTTGTCATATGGCTATAAGACTGAGACAATATCTACCTTTTAATCGTTACTACTACTCTTAATTTTCAATTGTACATATAAGAACACACACATATCCACTCCAATAACACATAAGAGGGTAGGTGGCATGTCCAAGGCTTTCCTCTAAGATCTTATACTTTACTGTGCATCAGAATTACCTGGAAATGCTGTTAAACACAATTGCTGGTTCCTATCCTAAAGTTTCTGATTCTTTAAGTCTGGGCTAAGACTCAGAATCTGCATGTCTAACAAATTGCCAGGTGATCCTGATGCTGCTGGTCCAGTGACCACACTTTGGGAATCTCTGAGTGATCTGTGAGTCTCAAAAGGCAATGAGAGAGGCAGAAGAAAGGGAGGAACAGAAAGAGGGAGAGATTATGCTAACAGTCAGTGCTACAGAAAGTGGCAGAAATTAAAAGTGAATTCAAATATTTGTCTCCCTCCTGATGCTTGCCCTTTGTCTTGGCGGTTAGCAAAGATGAAAAAACTAACAAAGACATCTCAAATGACAATCTACTAGGCCAACCAACATCCTACTAGGTTACATCCTTAACAGGCTAAATACATGGTTCCCATTGCAAGTATTAGAGATATAATCATGCCAGAAAAACTCTTCAGCCTTTCCATACCCCTAAGAGGGACTGCTTTCAAGACACCGAAGGGACAGAGAAACCGAACTAATGAGTTTTTCACATTAAAAACAATCAGTAAAACATGAGTGAGCAATGATAATAAAAAGTAACTCCTACAACATGCAGAAAACTCATATCACAGAAACAACAGGACAGTGTTTGGAAACTGTCAAACAAGTATTAAAATTTTATTGAATGAAAGTTTTTCTTTTTAAGTTACTGAGCCTTATAAAGGGAAAACATTAATTTTATTAGAACTTGAACAAATGTTTCACAAAGAAAACATTTTAACAAAATAGTATGGTGGCATAACAACAACAAAAAAAGACAGCTAAAGATGTGTAAAAGAAATGTAAGGTGAAAAAAATGTTAAACATCTCATGATCCAGTGTGGAAATAAGAAGTGTAAACTTAAAAATCATGAATTTTAAAGAGCATGGCCATAAAACAAAAAGTTAATGCTTGTGCTATCCTAACCAAAGACACATTCTTCAGGAAAACTTTTAAAAGGCAGAGTTAGATTTTACGGTATTTGATATCTGATTTCTGGCCTTTTCACATAAATAGACACTTTATGCAATTCAATCTCACAGTTGAAAGTTTAAGCACTGAGAAATAACTATTTTACTACTTTAAATGACAGGTGACGCAAAACAACTGATTTAGTCTTTAACGCTACATTTTTCTGATTGCACTAGGGTCTTGATCCAACCAAAACAAGTCTTAAGCAGTTGAGAATTCTTCTCTAATGCCCAAGGAACGTCTCTGCCCAGCCTGATTGCCATATATGGGAATCAAAAACCTAGTAACCACAGAGTACTCTCAGGGACAAATGTAGGGAACAGAAGAAAGCAATAGAGTTTTGACAATTATAACAAGGTAATTTGTCATCATTTCAAACTACCAAATGCCATAATTTACTTAGGACAGATTATTTAAGTGTATGTCTCCATCTTTGCAAATTATTTCTAAATATGATATTCAGTTTTTAAACTAAATCAACTTGAAAATGATAACAAGGTACTGCAAGAATAGGTCTTTGAATATTTTTCTACTATACTTTGATCTTTATACAAAGGAACAATTCTCACCTTCTTGGTAATCTATGGAAAATTGGAAATGTCTCGAAGAGATTGTCAACCAAGACAGTTTTCTGCATGATTGTCATCTTATAAAGATGCCAAATTTCAAGTTTTTAGATGTCTTAAAACTCATTGTAATTTCTGTAATCAAAAGGCAAAAATTTAAAATGCTTATGGAAAGTAGTTACATTCTGAATACTTGAAATTTACTCATACAATATGCCCAAATCACACTTAAAATGAGGTATATTTCCTTTTCTAATGGCAAATATGTAATATCATGAACAGTTTCAAATTAAACACAAGCCTGCTTTTGTTTCCCATTTTTGCTTTAACCTGTCATATTAACACACTGCCATCAATCTTTGGATGCGGCGTCTAACAAAAAAGAAAGCTGCATATGGTTACTCTTTGTATAATAGTTATAAGTATATAAGATGAAAACATCTTTGTGGATTATTTTTAATCATGATAAACAGCGTTACTAAACATTAGTCAGGATTTTCAATATCATCAACTGTATATGGGGAGCACTACACAATGCAAACTTCATAAGGATCTTATGGTAGTGCTGAGGCAGTGGAGAATGGTTTTATCTGAAAAGCCTGTGCTGCAAAAGTTTGAATGGAAGCTTTTCTTTTCTGCTGCATGGACAGCAACCCACAGAAAACACGAGGAATACATTATTTGGTCAGGATCTTGTTAGTTAAAGAAGCAAAAAAATTAAGAACCAAAATATGCACACCATTAAAAATACTAATTCTGAAAATTATG
This sequence comes from Perodicticus potto, assembly GCA_963574655.1. Lineage (NCBI taxonomy): Eukaryota > Metazoa > Chordata > Mammalia > Primates > Lorisidae > Perodicticus > Perodicticus potto. The sequence goes on along the minus strand of CAUYRH010122116.1, from coordinate 29,197 downwards.
TAGCTAAAAATTAAATCACCCTGTCCAGCAAGTTCCAAAAATGTCACACATTTCAAACATTAAGGCAACTTCTTCCCAACTAAACGGTACTTTATAAAAATATATGTCACTTCAAAACATTATATACATAGTGACAATAAATTTAGCTAGTTGTAAATCTTTAATACATTAATAAAGTGTCACATGTTACAGAGAAATTCTACTAGGTGTTTGCATGTATGTGCAAGTGAAGTCACAGTTTTAAAGTACAGGCTTTAACACTGAGCGCAGGGAACGTCCCTCTTTAGTTAGTTCTCTCGTCACACACATACATGGCAATGGGATTGCTTCCTCGCGTTTTTCGACAATGTTGTAACTGCATTTCTTCAAGTGGTCAGCCATGCTTAGGATGTCAGCAAATTTCCATTCATTAACAGAACAAAATGCAGTACTGAATCGCCATACCTAGAAGAAAATTCTACTTCAGATTTAAATACATCAATATATACAGAATCAAAACACTTTTTGCTCTGACTGCATACACAGCTACTATTAGAGACACATCCAATATAAAGTTTCACATAGCCACAAAATTAAAAAGCAGTCAGTCCATTTGATACAAATCTGTTTATAAGGTAAATAATTGAAGTCACGTGATATTATGACTTTAATAAATTTAAAAATAAAAGAACAAAGTCCGGCATTAAAAAGTACATGTAATCTGGCTTATTAAATGATTATTTAAAAATCACAACCTCATGATTTTAAAGCTACTCCCTAGCACACTATTCTTTCAAACTCTCTAACTGACTATATAGAAGTATACAAAGTCTAGAGATACTGACAATACAAGTGTTATTCTTTTCTACAGGTTTTCCCCCGTCCTTACTTATACCATACGAAGAGTATTAAAAAATGTCCTAGAATATTGTGTGCTAAGATAGCTTATCTTTCCACTATTCACAAGCACTAAAGGTACTCAGTGATATTTAAGAACACAGGTGCTTCAAATTGTTCAAAATTTTATTCTGAAAATTTATACAAAAATAGCGTTTGTAAAATGTGTATACAAAAAGAGCATTTGTAAAAAAACAAAAAAAAACCCCACCAAACTATGAAACTTAGACACCCATGATAATCTGAAATTAAAATTTACAAGTACATAAATATTATTGTAATAATTTTATCATCTACTATATGTTTAAATTGTGGTACTTTGGGTAATTTGATATATTACATGATTAGTACTAAAAAAACCCAAAAAAAACAAAAAAAGCATTTATAAAATGAATCCCATTTTTGTCCATATCATTGTAAAATGTGTTTCTAAGCAAAGCATTCACCTGTTATCCCTGCTCATGTGTCTGCTGTAAAAATTTGAGCTGCTTTCCCTTGTGCACACTCAGCAGGTCCAGGCCCTGAAACACTGTCGTCATCTTATTAGACCAGCAGCGACTACAGTGGCCCCTCTCATCTTTATAACTGAAAATATACAGCTACTGACAATCTGTCAAAAAGTATGAATGCTGTGCAGGGCAAACCTAGGAAAAAAGCATGAATGTGACAGGATAGGCCTAGGCATTCTAGCTAAGTTCATCCAAGGCAAATCCTTAGTCAGACAACACAGAAATACATAGTGAAGAGCAGATACTCTAGAAAGGAGCAGAATTGGGTAAAAACCCTCAGCACCTTACAACTTTTTAGGAAGGAATAGTAATGTCTTCCGGGAGTGGCTGGATACCTTCAAATTCTGAGGTTAAAAATAATAATTTTTCAACCAGCAATAGAAATTCCCATTGTTCAACACAAAAGATACGTCCTATACTCCTTATGGTTTTTCCAAGAGTAGGTGAGACCTAGTGATATTATAGATGTTACTAGCTTCCCTTCCAATTCCCTATACCCTAAAGAAATTGGGAATTTTCTTGAAGCTTTAGCAGAATGAATTAGCTGAAAGACTGGATGGTGGTAGGCAGCCTGTCCAATTCATACAACTGAGAGTCTCGTGAAATAAATTTAGGAAGAGCAGACAAAAGAAAATGGATGACTCCCACCTACTGGGACAAGGTTTCTTAGTAATGAGTCAATTTTTCATTCAAGAATCCATCAAGTATTTTACTGAGAGCCTACTACATAGTAGACACTATGAGAGGCATTAGATATTTGATTTCCCATACAGTCCCACTTCTTTAGTTATAGTCCAGAGACTGAAACTGCCAATTCCTCAATGAATTTCAAAAACAACATGGTAAGCCCTGTAGTAAGGGTACAAAATGGAACACCACGGGAACACAGACAGTGCATTTCCAGGAAGACTTCAGGGTAGGGGTTCCCATAGGGTTTTTTCAGGAAGTAAGCCCAGAAGAATAAGCAAGATATAGCAAGAAGATGAAGATCACAAGCTCAAGAGAAAGGCTCCTTAAGTCTGAACCCAGTAATTAGCTGGACAAGTTACTCAACCTCTGTATCTTCATCTGTAAAATGCGAACAGTGAGTTAATAAAAGTAAAGTACTAAGGCACATTGTCTAGCATGTTATATTGCAGGGATTCATACGTGGATATTAGAGACAACACATGCAAAGACCTTAAGGCAAGAAAGAAAACACCACAGAACTGTAAGTAATCAATGAGGCTAGACCACAAAGTGGCAGGAGGAAACTGAGGAGGCAAGTAAGTCTGGGATTATGAAAAGCCTTAAATGTCTTATTAAGGAGTCGCCCTCTATCCCAGGAGTAATGGACAAATATTAAAAACGTTTTAAGCACTGCAATGACAGCATAAGAACTGTATTTAAGAAAATGTATTTCACCCAAGATCTGTGTTGAGAATATGTTGGAGAGAGTCCCAAGCATAAACAGAAACCTATTTAGGAGGGAGCTGCTGTAGTAATCCAGGAGAAAACTAAAGTTGTCATGGAACTAGGGAAATGGCAGTGGAAATAGAGAAGCAAACCTGAAAAGTATAAAGAAGGGAAAGTCAATAGGATTTCCTGATTATCTGGATACAGGTAAAGGAGTCAACCCTAACTCCCAAATTCCTGATTTGGGAACCCTGGTAGATGATGGTGATACTTTCTCTAATTAAGAGAGGTAAAGGAATGGAATAGGTTGGAGTTGTTGAGATTGAGGAAGCTGTGGAATAATCAAGTAGAGAAGTCCAGTAGATGCTCATGTATAGTCTGGAGTTAAGTGGAGAAAACGGTGAGGATGTAAGTGTGTGAATAATGTGTATGAATGATGGCCATTTAAATATGAAGAGTAGATGAGATTTTCTGCAAGAATGATTATAGAATCCCCAGAAAATACTTCATTAGATATACGAATATTCGTGGGGAAGGAAAAAAGAGGCCATATTCAGAGTGTCCCAACTCAGAGGGGAGAAAAAAACACCAAATTATCTGGAAAACAAAAATAGATTACATATACAAAGCAGGTGAAACCCTCCGCCACTATAATTCCCTTTTGGGAAAAAATGCATAAAATCATTTGTGTTCGTTTATTGGTTAAAGCCTCAAGAGACTTAAAGTAGATGTGAATTCTGAAAAACTGAAGCAATGAGTAAAAAAGAAAGCCTAAGGGTGCTAAGAATAAAGTAACCAGAATTGGAATGCTACACAGCCAAATGTGAAGTTTATCAAAATTGTTTCCACTTTATAAAATGTGGTTTCATATTATAAATGTTCTAAAGTGAAAAACATCTTCAATCGAAGATATCGGCAGTGCCTTCTAGTTTCCAGCGAGTAGTGGGCAAGAGGAAGGGACCAGAGAAGGACAATGATGGAGATGGGGCTCAAGTTTCTAACACAGCATGAGCATGCATCAGTCTGTCCTACTCTCTTAAACCAGATCACCCAGCCAGTATCAAACCCTCCTGTCCTGCTTTCGTCTCACTTTGGCCTAAAACATTGCCTTATCCATTCATTTATGTTCTCTACCCCCCAAATACTTCATTGGTAACTTACTAGTATGACCCCATACTAGCAGTTGTAACTTTTTCTTATTTCCATTTAGGTACTTCTGAAACAACCAAATCCTCAGAAAGAAACTGGTAAGAATGGAGGGAAAATGATAACTTTGAGCAGGACAAAAATCGCTCTCCTTGCTTCCCCCATTGTTCATGGTAAACATGTTTCAGTTGGAGCCCAAGTTAGAAAATGTTAACATAGACCCAAATGAAAACAAACAAAAAACCCCCAATAAACAAAAACAATAAAAATGAAAGAGAGAGAGAGTTGTAATGGTAGAGTGCGCTCATCTGAAGAAATTGAAGTGTCCTCTGCCATATTAGTTTTTAATCTAGTTCTAGGAAATCTGCAGTAAAACTATGATCATGACAAACAATTCTTATCTAGTTCTTTGTTAATTATCATTAAGCTTTTGTCATATTGATTTAGTAAGTTTTAGGAGATGGTCAATTTATCAAGAAGTTAATAACTTAGCAGCAGTATTAAGGGTTGCTTCATGTCAGTAAGAGGTTAATACAGTTAAGGTAAACTAACCTTTTCTTTTATCTGCCATGATGAATTTCCTTCTGGATACTTCCTCTTCCCCCACTGCAGTATGACCATTCCACGAGACTGAAGCAGACTGGCACAGACATCCCTCATCAACCTGGATACACATGAGAGCTGGCATAAGCTGAAGCCGTCAAGAAAACCTGCAATATGCTGCAAGACCTCAAAGGGAAGACTACTTAGATGGTCACTATGTAATCCCAACATACAGTTTCTAGCAGGCTCTACTAATACTGTAGACACACACGGCTGAACTCCGAATGACCTCAAATGGCGGTCATGTATAATCTTTGCTCCTTGTGTTGATGGACAAAATCTACGTTGAGAATAGGTACAACCATAATAAGCTAAAGGACACCTCTGTTCCATCCAGCCATTGAGTCCAGCATGAATGTCACCATGCACATTCTTAAAATGTGAAGAAAATTCCTTTCTTCTAAATAACTGTCCACACACAAAGGTAAACATTGAACGTTGCTTGGGCTGATACCTAGCAACACATTCCAATACTAAATCCAGTCCAAGAGTCTGAAAAGGACTTGGATTTGAAAGCTGTGGATTCGCGTGATCACAAGCTGAAGCTGAAGCTATCTCACCAACCACTGTATTTGTAGCTAATATTGCAGAGGGAAGTGAAAAAGTCTGAGTCCCAAAGTCAATGTGATAAACATCAACCATGCGACTATCAGATATACCCCTCCCACCCGGAGAATCTCCCAAACAAAAGAGTAATGCTGCTGTGATCAGATCTATTCCTTGGAGGCCCATGGGATCTTCTGCAACTTCCAAGTCTGATGTATCTACTCCTTTATCTTCCTTTGGTTTAGACCAACATGAATTAGAAAGGAATTTGAATGAAGGAGAATGACTGAAAGATAAGACATCCACATTCCTCAAGTCCCCTAAGTCTACTTTTCTCCAACACAATTCTCCTTCATCTTCTTCATCTGCCATGAGAATATGCTGAACTGTGCCATTAGGCAAAGCATTGGATGGTATTACTTCCCTAAGTTGTGCTGCTAGTGAAAGTGAACTGGAAGGTTTGGAAGTGCCATCTGGTGCTGCACATTCTCCATTTGTCAAATTATTTTGTTTTGTATCACGATGCAAATTCTGACTCTGGTCTATGACCTGCGTACATATATTTTCCAAAGAAAAGCCATTACAAAGAGCAGAGGTGCCATAAGAACTTGTATTCAAGTCACATAATAAGTCACTTGAACCATTTTGTTCAGACTGGGCATTCTGACTTGTGTCATTATGGTCAATTCCACCTACTGCTCCTAGCTCATCCTCAGAAAGATAGTCTTGGTCTTTTAAGTTTCTATCCTGTAAACTTTCTCTTTCATTATGCTCTTCATCCATTTCATTTGGCGAAGCATGAAGACTTGTATTTAACATGCCCATGTCTCTTGTGGCAGTATTCAGGATATCTAAAGCAGCAGCCAAACTTCTGGTTGTTTCTACAGTAGCTTGATAAAGTGCACCATAAGATCCTTCATCGACAGACACCAAACCATTAGTGTGTGGTACTTCTGGGACACTTGATTTCACTGAGATTTGTTCTTTAGATTCAGATACTTTATCAGTCGCTTTGGACATAATGGTGGCTACTTTGAGAGATTCTAAGAGCATCCTTTGGTCTTGAAGGGCCAAGGCCATATCTAATTGTGCCACTTCATCAACATCTCTGCTTAGATTTTCATATGATTTCCGGTCTGCATAACTAACTGGCCATCGGTTCCACTCCATGGTACAGCACACCACGCTTGCAGGACACACTTCTAGATGTTCAGCAACTTTATTTCGGGCCATGGTAAATGGACATCCAAAATCACTATTTAAGCAAGGCACTCGTTCAAATGGACATAAAAGTCGATGCTCATCAGCTTTGCAAGAATGGAAAACTGCTCCACAAACCAATGGACAACCAATCAAGTCACAGGCAATTCCGGGCTCTGGTCTGGTCATACATCGTCTATTGACACAATTCACACAGTGTGAATGCTGCAGCGCTTCCTCCATAATGGACAATTCAGTTCTAGTTGTTGAAACGGAGAAAGATAAGAAGTTAGACAAAAAGTGGTTGATTTTTCAAAATTGTTTAATAACATAAATCACAGATACAATCTTGGCTTACTTTAGGATGAAATACATAAACATATTTAACCTATTAATTTTAGACATAATCAATACATCTTGAAAGAACTTATGAACTTTGATTTAAGTAACAATTAAGTACCTTAAAATATTATAAAGGATATTTTTATATACTAATATGCCTAAAAGGGCAAAAGCTTCAAAATATACCTCTTAAATCCTAGTACCATGTAGTACATAATGTCAATAACAAGTTAAAGTATATTTTAACTTTTAGATTTCAGAGACTACTTTAGCTTTTACCCTTGTAATTTCAACTAAACTGATTTGGATGTACTCCATATTGCTGAAACCTCATCATGTGCCTAAAAGGGAGCAATCTAAATTTCATGAATGTGCTTAACGAAAATTTTACTAGAAATTCTTTTTTTCCATGTTAAATATAGTATATGAATTCATTAAAGACTTCATCTATTGATGTCACTTTCAACAGCTTGTAACCAATCAACTAAGACTTAGAACAAACAGGGAATTTATCCAGATAGTAAGTCATAGTTTGAACTCTGTGGCCATGAGCAAATCGCTTACTTCTGAGGGCCAGCGTGTCCACTCATACGTTAAACGCCTGCGTACTGTTTGATTCCTGTGTGTGGTGTGCCTGGTACATAGTACCTCACAGGGCCTTCTCTCAAGAAGCTATAGCAGTAAAAAGTCATGTCCAGGGGACCTCAAGTTTCCTGGTATCACTGGATCACAAGGCAGTTTTAAAAGATGTGGCCAGATAGGAAAATTACAATTAGTGTTATATGCTTCTCTAAAGAGGTCTGACTTTTAGTAATGATAAGTCACTGAGAATTTTAAGCAGAGAAAGAGTCTGTAAGAAAACATGAGGGGATTACAGGTATGTAACAGTCTTTCCTGCTTTAAAATTTTCCTTATAAATTTAATCAAAAAAAATTGTATAACAAAAACAAAGTATAAGCATTTTACTTTCGGTTTTTGAGCCTATCAATATATCTTCTCTATAATCATCAGCTTACTGGTTTGTTTCCTATTAGCAGTAAAAACGTAAGGGAATTTTTTTAAGAATATAATAAATATTTTAAGAATATTTATTCTTAAAAAATCTGAAATAAACTATCTCCCTTGTGTTATCATACTTTTATTTTTATTCAAATTCTCGGAAAAAAAATAAAAACCAAAGAAAATTATAATATCCCATACACACCTCAAGTCTCTAATCTGTCTTTACAGTATGAATACTACCTCTATTAAAGCTGCTTCACAGATATCTTAAGTACTATATCCAAAGGACAGATTTTTTTCAGACCCCATCTTCTTTGGCCATTGTATCATGGCAATGCCTAATCCATCCTTTTTAGACTATTGTTTTCTCTTGCTTTTCATGATGTCACAAGTCTCCAGTTTTCCTCCTCCCTCTCTGGTTAATCCTTACTTTTGTTCATTTAAGATATTACTCTTCTTTAGTGTTTGTTCCATGTCATTTCTTGCTCATTCTACATATTCTTCCTGGGTGCTCTCATTTTCTTCAAAAGTTCCAATTACCACCCATGTGCTAAGATCCCTCTCCGAAACCCCAGATCCAGACCTCTTCAGCTATTTATGAATAGCTGCCTCCATTGACCACCTCCTTAAGTTGACCTAATTTTCATAGATGGAACATACACCACATCTATGTATCAATACAGTAGGCCTGTCTATACCTATACCACCCTGAACATGCCTGATATCATCAGTACGGTGGGCCTAGATCATTAGGTTGACCACCTCTATATACTGGCCAGTTTGTCAGTCTCTTGGGTGGTCAACTTAGAGGTTCTACTGTATTTCCACTAGCATATGGCACAGGCAACTCAGCTCAACACTTCCCAAATTAAATGACATTGTAGTAGGCAGTTTTCTGAATAAGATGATTCTTAGTCTGTTTTCTTCACTTCAGTGTGTAAGTGATAGTTAGCTCCCTCATATGTTTTTCCATAAATCCTATATTGGTTGCAGGTAGCTGAAATAAGTACCCCTAAAACTGCTATATCATTTTTTCTAGTTGAGGATGTTCTCAAACTACAATAACAAAAGTTTACTTAAATCATCAGAAAGAGCTTTTCTTAAGTGGAAAAGTTCTGATTTGACATTATGGTGTTCACTGATTCTAGGGAAAATACAAGGTACAAATTCAACACCAAAACTATTTTAAACTGTGCTTAAAAATTAGAAATTATGAGTTAAATACTTTTGTATGTCTATATTAATAAATTTTATATGAATGTACACGTTTACATGTAACTTTATATGGAAGTATAGAAGTTATAAATTAAAAAGACATGCTAAGTCATAACAGAAATATAAGATGAGATTAATAAGATTAATGACAAACATTTGTAAATAAAGCAGACATTCAAAGAAAAATTTCAATAAGAATTAAGATAAATATTACTGAGTGATTAGATTGTGAAAACAGCTATAGCTTTCTTATTTTGCAATACCTAAACTACTGAGTTCATTTCACATGCTAAAGGTTATAAGCTTTATCACTGCTATAGAAGAAACCTAATACAAGTAGTTTCAATAGAAGTACCCAGTGCTCTCAGAACTTTTACGGATACTTTGTTACTGTACACACTGTCACGTCACGTGATGACACCAGGCAAAACACATATTAAAAAATCAATTTAAAAATGTTTTAAAAACCAACTGCTACAAATGACTGGAGTTAAATGCAAAAACAGCAATAACTTTCAAAGACAGAAGTAGTCAAGTTTCGAAATAAAATAACCTCTTTAACACTATTCCCCTCTGAATAAGAAGGTTAAAAAAATTCATTGCAACAAGTTCACAATATTTATTATTTATTGAAGTAGATTTAGAAAGAAGGAAAAGAGAACACTAATTATATACCTATTTTGTCCTTCTTCACATATGTCATGTTATTTATTCTTCATAACTATTCATAGAAAACAGGTTCAGAAAGAGTAACTGTCTCGCCCAAAGTCATCTACCTAGTAACTGGCAAAGCTAGGATTTAAATCTTTATCTGGTCAACATACATGGACAATAACAGATATGTTTACTTATAAAAGTTTAAGAAAATACGGCAGCATGTCAATAACTGTCGATCCCATTTTAAGATGTTATTTGAGGAATGGAGATTACACAACATTGCTTGCAGTTTACTCCAACACTTAATCACTCCTGCGGTCAAGAAAGTTTTTTAGTCTTTTCTAATTATAATAGCACATTCCTTTGCTTTAAATGTATGTTTTTAATTATTCTTAAAATAATCTACAGATTATTATATGTACAGAATATTATGAATTTAACAATTCTCAAAATAGCTATACAAAGGAGGAATTAAGTTCAATTCTATGTTATAGTTAAATATGTTAAGAAATAATTTAAGAAAATACAATATTCAATACACATCAAGTATTCTGGGGATAGAAACCTCAGTTCAGAATTTAAAATTCTCCCAGATCCATCCTCTTTCTAATCAAGAAATCTAATTTAATCTCACTATTGCCAGATTTAATATGCTTTCATAAAGTATTTCACGACTACTTAAAAACCTGTGAAACCAGTTTAAAAACATCACTCCCTGATTTATCAGTTGAACAGTGACACAGCAGGCCCAGCAAACATGTTGCTAATAGTAAAGCTTCAAGTTCAAGATAAGCTTATTTAAAACCCTTAACTTTTGTTTAATTCCCTTAAATCAGAAGCCTCATATACCAAATATTAATTAACATCGCAATTAGCTTACACTTAAATTTAAATCACTAAAAGAAGTTTCCTCAGACTAGAAAATATCTATAAATGATGAAGTGCTTTCAAGAGCTTCAATTTTTCTCTAAGAGAAGTTCCTTGGCAACTCATAATCTGTGGCTGACAAGCAATTCATAAAAATAGTTTTAAGACATGGCATTTTCTCATACAAAGAAATGAGACCTTGTCATTAAAAGAATAAAGACATTGTCCACAAAGAACATTTATTTTTTCAAATACATTAAAACACGTAAGGAGATAAGTACCTAAAGAATGTAGGTACACAAATTAGGATGATTTTAAGACATCAGCCAAATTGATGATTGTTAAAAACAATCAGCCAAACATACTCAAAACAGATTGCTACCTCAGGGGTGTTGCTAAATGTCTGCTTGTCCTCCACGACACAGACACACACACTTACAGACCTTTCTTTCCCCACACGACCTGCCAGGACAAATCTTTAAGTATCAGCTTAAATGTTACTTTTCCACATACCCCAAAGACAAGGTATGGATCCTGTATTATGCCTGTTCATTATACGCTGCATTTTTCCTTGATAACAATAACAACTCACGGTAAATCATTATTCTGTTTAATATTTAATATTATTTCTAAAAGTTCCATGAAGGTCAAGACCATCTCTGTCTCATTCATTCTTATGTTCCCTACATTCAAAACTCTACCTCAAGACCTTATTTGTATTAAATACGTGAAGAATTATAAGAAAATAACAAAATGAATCCCCCAAACAAATGAGAGTCTTAATTTCACTGAAAACTACACACTCCATGAAGAAGAGAAACAATCTTACAGGTCAGGCTCAGACAAACTGAGACAAAACTATCTCATGGTACTGGCCATAAAAAGTCAATGGTGCTCATTTATTGAGCACCTACGTAATATGTTCCAGCCATTATATATGGAGCAAGACAAATCATCTACCAAAAAAGCAAATCAAAGACAGTTAATTTCACTTCCATGGTTTTAAAACTTTAAAAAAATTTAAAAAAAAGTAAAAAGATACAGGTGGAAACATTTACCTTTCTATTTCTCCATTACTTAAATTCCCTAATCAACTTTTTCAGGCTGATTACTGGAAAAGTGATTACAGAAGCACCAAGTACAAATAAAAAGGAAGAGGCTGATGTCTGAACTTGCAAAGGTGCTGAGCAGTGTATAGGGTGAGGAAAAGCAGCCTAAAATCAGAAGTGGCATCAGACTACTGCTTATTACAACTAATATGGTAGTAGAAGAAATAGAATTCTACTTAAACAATAACATGTTGCTTTAACCTAAGGCTGATATGGAACTACAAATGGACCAATTAACCATTATTACAAGTAAATCCACAATTACAATTTCAAATTTAATAATTAGTTATAATCTCTTCCCAGGCAAATTTGATCCTTTGTACAGCTGAACGTACTAGTGCATAGTAAATACAAACACTTGCTGATTGACCTGTTCATCAGGTGCACTCAGCCTTAAACATAATAAAGCTATACCTCAGTTGGACACCTCAAGTTTTTTGTTGTTGTTTTTTTTAACGTGGGGTGGGAAGGTGGCTAGACAAGATTATAAAACTCACTACCATTAAATTCCCAACTCAAAGCGCATGCCCCCAGTAGTCCAAAATAGCTTAATGGATTACAATGTACATATTCCTTTATTAAAATGACAGGTGGGAGGATCCCTTGAAGTCAAGAAGTCAAGACCAATCTGAGCAAGAGTGAGACCCTGGTCTCTATTAAAAATAGAAAAATTAGCCGGGCATTGTGGCAGGCACTTGTAGTCCCAGTTACCAAGGAGGCTGAAGCAGGAGGATCACTTGAACCCACTAGTTTGAGGTTGCTGTGAGCTAGGCTAATGGCAGGGCACTCTTTCTTGCCTTGGCAAAAGAGAGAGACTCTGTCTAAAAGATAGATAGGTAGATAGATAAATAAATTAGACTAGAACCCATTGACTTGATATTCAGAAAAAAAAATCCATATAAATGGGAGAACTCAAGTTTATTAAATGGGCAGCATGTCCTGAGGGAGTGGGCTTCCAAAAGTCTCAATTCTGTGACCTTGGAGCAATTACTCAACTCTGAAAACAATCTAGAACTCTGCAAAGGTTGGTTACAATTGTTTGTGTCCAATAAGATATAAATGTGTTCTCAGAAAACAGACCTACTCCTGAGTTACCAATTACACAACAGTCACATTTACACAAAGCTTTATGTATATTTTTATGAGCTAATTTAAATTTATGAAGTTTATTAAATGCAATCATATGAGGAACTGTCTAATGTCACATTATCCACTCTCTAGGAAAAAAAAGGCCTTTTTTTGGCAAAAGATTTTAACAGGCTGGGTTTTGAGATATGCTTGTATGTACCCATATGTACCCAACATTTAGCTCCCTACAATAAAGAAGCAACTAGTTCCAGGCCTATATCATCTACTTCATCATGCCACATTTGAAATTAAATAATGTTTTATATAGTCTTTGACTCAAGACTTTAATAACTAAGAATTTTATAAATCAATGCCATTTCATAGCAAAATAAGTAGTCTTAAGAACTCAGCTAAAAAATTTATCCAAAATAATAATGAATGGCATAGGGCTTATACCATTAAAACAGTTACATTTTTGAACACATTATATCAAACAGAAAACACATAAACTATTTTGGTGACCTTAAAGTATCTAACTATATAAACTATCTTAAAATAGTAACCATTATTTATATAGTTGCTATTTAATGACATACTATATTAGGACATTTATAAACAAACTCAATACTAGACATGGAGAAATATTGGACTGAAATTAAATACCCAGTACACCTGAAATACATAAAAATCTGCCGACATCCAAAACTTCAGTTCTAACATTCGCAAAACTCCACCCCCTAACATGTCCCAAAAAGCTTATGTCACCACATTAAAGCACCAGGCAAAAACAATGGGCAGTTTAAAACTTAGCAAAACATGTTATCCCCAATTAAACTTCTGGGGTGAGAAACAGTGACTAAGCATACAGAAGTGTGATTCAGCGAAAAATGTAGATTGAAATATAACCCTCAGAAAAATCCTACAGGTATATTTTATATTACTCATGTTCTTTTGCCATATCAACTATTGGACTGCTTGGGAAAACTTTAATATAAGCAAATGTTTATATTATTTAATAAGTTTCTAAAGGTCAGTATTGAAATTTAGCAAATAGAAATTAAAACTTTGTTTGGATTTTTGTACTAAAAGAGTTTGAAATTAATCTATACTGATATCAGGATGCCCATAAATAACTTGGTGTTGGATAAGAGTCAATAAAGTAATCATACACTAAAAGGTCAATTCGTTCCCAAGCATCTTTTATCTGGGACTTACGACAGGGCTCAGAAAGAAAAACAAGAGAAAGGGAGAGGGAAAATGGGAGTAGTAGGGCCATGGTAAACACATACTGTTCCGCCTGTCTGCCTCTAGACGCCCAAACAACACGTTAAAAACACACACACGAGATCACTTGGAACCTAGCATGCGCTCTCTCTATCCCTTCCAAGCAACGTACTTCCAAGGAGCAGGACACAAATAACACAACCGCTCAGGTCTGAAAAATCAGGAAGTTTCCCTTTAATAAGGGCTGAGGCTAAGACTAAGATCCTCACACTTCCATGAATGGAAAAGTTACCAACTTCGCTCATCCCGCGGAGACAGTGCAAGATGCCTCCCAGTCCTACTTTAACCCGTTTGTCCCCAAAGAACCCAAGTTTCTGAAAGCCAAACGGCACGAAAAGCTGGGTTTCTTTCAAGATTCTTCGGGTTTCCTAAGTTTAACTCCTCCCTCGTCCCTTCCCAACACACAGACTCGCAAACGGGGCTGACGCGGGGGTCGGTGCCCTCGGGGTCTGGGTCGCCATTTGCTGACCGTCTCAACGGCCGGCCGGCGGGAGGCCGGGCGACAACACCGGCGCCGCGGACGCCCTCTCCGCGCCCCCGAACGGGCGTCCCGGGACACGAACGAGCCCGGCCCGCGGCAGTGTCCCCTCCGCTCCAGTCCGGCCCGCCGACCCGCGTCTCCGCCCCGCCGCGGGCCTCGCACGGCCTCCCCTACTGGCCTCCAGACACTCACCGGCCGGCGCGGCCGAACCGCGGCCCAGGCCCTGGCTGCCGTGGCCGCCGTGCCCGGCAGCCCCGCTGTGTCCTGGCGACGCTCCGAGCCCCACAACTCCGTCCGGTCCGCCTCCTCCGGGCCTCTGCCCCCTCTCTCCGAGCCGCCGCCTTTTCTCTTCTTGTCTGCCTCCCGCAGAGGCGGCCGCCCTCTCCGCGCGCCCCGCCCCGCTCTGCCCCGCCCACCGGCCCGGCAATCCGCCGCCAGTCCGGCGGGGGCGCGCACGCAGGGCCCGGCGGGGATGCGCACGCCGCCCTCTGACCCCGCAGCGACGTGGCAGAGAGTGGAACCCGGAGAGACCCCTACGTTGGCGTGTTCTGCTGGGGGCTTCCCGGGGAGCGCCTTAGAGATTCTCCCCGGCAGTGCTACCAAATCTTGATCGGTTTTAGACTCTTGCTTTCCTGGAAGGAATCCTGGATCCCTGGTTTTACAGTGGAGGAAGCAGGCCCGAGTAGAATGAGTTGTTCTCCCCGCCAGCTTTGGGAGAAGCAGCCTAAGTTTCTAGACTCCGGCGACAGCCCTCTTCCCATTAGCTCGGATTTGGAGGAAATGGGCCAGCTCTCGCTGAATCTGTGATGATTGCCGCCACTCCGCCGGCCTTCCCGCTGCCAACTCAACGTACCTAAACAAGTCTTGTGACTTAGTGCCAGGACCGCGCTGTGACCCGTTACTCCTTGCAGGGTTCTGGCTCCCGGGACCGGGCTCAGCCCTGCTTTCTGGAGCCCTGACGGGGCAGCCCAGCACCGTCTGCTTGAGTGAGGAACCGAGGCGTCCTCCGCAAAGGGATCTAGCCGGGAAAGGGGCTTGACGCTGCTTTTGCAAGATACCCTACGTATGTTACCACATGGCAGCGGCAAAGAATGGATATCAGCCCCCTCCGTTACTAACACCAAGCCTTGGTCTGGGCGAAGGACAGAAGGGGAGTCCCTTACCCCGCCCCCACCCCAGTGTCCATTCTGAGGACTCCTTCCCACTCCTGCGGTGAAAGAACTCTAACAAAGAGACTATGGTTGTAACCCTGGCAATGGGGGTGGAGACAGAGGCAGGACAACCCTATTTTGTCATTCTTTCTGCGGCTACATTTTTTTACTCCTTATTCTTGTATCTTGGAAAAGACAGCTAACACATAATTTGCTGTCCAGCAGAGAAATGAGTCTCAGACTTTTGGATTTTAAAGGCCAGTAAATTTAACAACGAAAGCTGATAAATGAATTTTTAAAATTGTCTGGGTTTCTTATTTTACTTAACTTGGCCGCCTGCAGGGACTGGTCCTTAGTCCAAAGCTTGAGAATCACTGTCCAGACAGCTGGACAGTTAGGATGGTTAAACAGTATGACCTCGGGGGTGGGGGGTGGGGAGGCACACGGATTCTGCTGTATTTTACTTTTGGTCTATTTTGAGCTGCCTGTCCTGGGTGGAGTCACACACCCTTCTTTTGCTTCAGTTGCCCCCCTGTGAAATAATGGAGCTGGAATAGATGATCTCTAAAGTCCTTTGCAGCTTTAAAATCCAAAGCTTCCATGATTGTGCTTACTGAAATCTGGGGATTTCCCCTTTGCTAAGTTCCCTCACAGACATGAGGCCACTTCTCCCACCTCAAGCTGAGTCATTCAGGGTGGAAACTTTGCATCTTTTTTCTCCCTCCATCTCAATAATTTTCCATGTCCATACCAAAAAAAAAGGAAGGAAGGAAAGGAAAAGAAAATCCTTTCTTCCTGTCTTTCACATTCATCTCTAGTTGCCATCTTAAATAAATTTAGATTACTGCTGTTGCCTAACCAATCTTTCTCCTTCAGTGTTTCCCATCAACACAGTTCTTCCTGAGATACTTACTTCATCTAGTTATTTTCTATTTAGATATCTAGCTGGGATGGTGTCTTACAGGTTTATGCTGCTATAACATGATAGCATAGACCGAGTAACATATTTATGCATTTATTTAAAATTTTTAATTTTCACTTATGTGTACATAATAGTTGTATATATTTATGGGGTACAGCTGAGGTTTTTATACAAGCATAGAATGTGTATAGACCAAATCAGGATAATTTGGATATCCATCACCTCAGGAATTTATCTTTTTCTTTTCTTCTTCTTTTTTTTTTTTTTTTTTTTTTGGTATTAGGAACATTCTAGTTCCACTCTTTTCATTAAAGTATACTAGACTTATTGTTGATTATATTCCCTTTGTTGTGCTAAAAATATTGTTCATTTTATCTGTCTAATTATATATTTTTTGCATCAATTAACCATCCCCACTTTATCTTCTACTGTCCATCTCCCATTGAGATCATTTATTTTAATCTTTAGCTCCCACGTATGAATGAGAATATGAGAGATTTGTCCTTCTGCACTTGGCCCATTTCACTTAACATAATGTTCTTCATCTCCAGTTCTATCCATGTTGCAAAGGCAGGATTTCATTCTTTTTAATGGCTATATAATATTTAATTGTGTACATGTACCACAATTTCTTTATCCATTCCATTGATGGGCATAGGTTGATTCCAAATGTTGGCTGTTGTAAATAGTGCTGCAGTAAACGTGGGAGTGCAGAGATCTTTTTGATATGCTGAATTCCTTTCTTTTGGATATTACAGATGTACCTAGCAGTGGATTACTCAGTCTTGTGGTAGTTCTATTTTTTAGTATTTTGAGCAATCTCCATACTGTCTTCTGTAGTGACTGCACTAATTTACATTCCTACCAACAGTGTACCAGGGTTCTCCTTTTTCCACATCTTCACTAGCATTCATTATTGCCTGACTTTTTGATAACAGCCATTTTAACTGGGATGAGACATCTCATTGTAGTTTTAATTTTCAGTTCTCTCATAACTAACAACATTGAGCATTTTTTAATAAACCTGTGGCCATTGTATGTCTTCTCTTGAGAAATATCTATTCATATACTTTGCCCTTTTTTATGGAAGTCTTTGATTTTTTTTTCCTATTGCATTGTTAGAACTCCTGTGTATTCTAGTTATAAATCCCTTGTCTTATGGATAGTTTGCAAATATTTTTCCCCATTCTTCAGGTTGTCTCTTTACTTTGCTGATTGTTTTCTTTGCTGTTCAGAAGCTTTTTAGCATCATGTAATCCCACTTGTCTCAACTTTGTCAAAGATAAGGTTATTATAGTTCTGTAGACTTATTTCTGGGTTCTCTATTTTGTTCCATTAGTCTATGTGAAAGGTTGGATAATTTATAAAGAACAGAAATTTATTTTTCTTACAATTCTGGAGGTTGAAAAGTTCAAGATCAAGGCACCAAGGTTGTTTGGTAGAGGTCTTATCTCTGGTTCCAAGATGGCACCTCAAAAACTTTGTACTCCAGAAATAAGGAAAGCTGTGTCTTCACATGGCAGAAAGTGAAAAGGCAAAAAGGGGTGAACACCCTTTGCTAAGCCCTTTTATAAGGGCACTTTTTCTATTCACTAGAGCAGAGCCCTTATAACTCAATCACCTCCCAAAGACCACACTTCCCAACACTGTTGCATTGGGAATTAAGTTTCAGCATTAATTTGTGAAGGGGAGAAAAACTTCAGATCGAAGTAGATAGCTCTCTAGTGTGCATGGAATAGAGTCTCAACTCCTGTCAAACTGCTCAAAGTAAATCATTCATGCTAGCCAGATTAGTTTCCTTCTTTTCTCCACCAAACACTATGCACGATCCAATTCCAAACCACCTGTACTGTACAGTGTAACGGTAGACCTAAGGTTCCTGCCTCTTAACATATAGCTCTAATTCCTTGCCCACCATGAGACGCTTCTGTAACAAATACTACCTATTCTCAGCACTTCCACATGCACCAAATAACATGTTATCTGCTTCACAAATTTGGTTAGCTCACATATTGTCTCCCAAGTTCATCAAAGTAGGTGCATCACTTAAATCTCTCCTAAATTACTATCACACACCGTGTATACATAGACACTTGATGAACTTTTGTCATTTGAAAAATAAAAAGTTTGCTTTTCCTCTCATCCCTTCCCTCTTTTTTGTGTGCTGTTCAATTACCATCTACTGGTGCCATTTCAAGAGAATTTATCTTAAATTTAAGTGTTGAGCAGAGAAAACGTAACCAATCACAAGTTTCTTCAAGTGTGCCCTCTGTCATATATTTTGTGCATTTTGACACAGACTTTTAGAGAAAAGCTATCATCTGTGTGGCTTTACCATCTAGAGGTAAACAAGGACCCTGAGAACTTAAGGCAAAAAAAAAAAAAGGCAAGAGTAGTACTGGGTCTGACCAGAGGGGAAGGCCTTGCCTAGCTCCTCGAAGGCTGTCCACACAGGCTTGGACAAGGGATAGCTCCTAGTGGCTTTGTCTAGAGGCTACTTTCAAGTTGGGAAAGGTATATGAACCATAAAAATTAACATCTAGATGGAAGCCTACATAGTAAGAGAGAGAAGTTATCAAATAAAACAAATTCAGTTGATAAAGCAAAATCAGTAACCAGAAAAATTGTTCTTTCCTTGTTCAACATAAGGGCAAACAGTATCTGTCTTCAAATAGGTTTTCTTTCTCAATTAGAACAGCCTGCTAACAGGCTGTTAGAACAGGTAGCTCAGGGGCCAGGATTAATGTTTAAGTCATATTCTAATTAAGGAAAGCATCCTTGCCAGAGACAAGTGTGATTGGGTGGGGGCTTGTTTGCAGCTGTGAAATCATGGGACAATCAGAATTACCAGCTGGGACTGTGGGGGGAAATACCATTCCTCTTTTATGATCTGTTCCTAAGGAATTACAAGTGAGAAAGAGCCAGTTTGAGTCACCTAATTGCCAGAGTCTAGAATCTAGTAGCTATAATTATATTTCCTCTATAAGTTCACTTGAAGTATGAAGAATATGACAATTAACATACAATTAAATGGTAATTTAGAAGCAGCCTGCCAAGGATAATGTTCATAACCCCAAATAACCTTGCAGTTTTATTTATTTTTTTTTTATTTTTAGAGACAGAGTCTCACTTTATAGCCCTCGGTAGAGTGCCGTGGCATCACACAGCTCACAGCAACCTCCACCTCCTGGGCTTACCTAAGGCTTATTCTCTTGCCTCAGCCTCCCGAGTAGCTGGGACTACAGGCACCCGCCACGACACCCGGCTAGTTTTCTGTTTGCAGTTCGGCTGAGGCCAGGTTCGAACCCACCACCTTTGGTATATGGGGCTGGCGCCCTACTCGATGAGCCACAGGCGCCGCCGAACCTTGCAGTTTTATATAAATTATCAAGGGAATTTGAACCAAGGCAGCTGTACTGTTGGAAAAGTAAGAGGAGCCAGGTTTTATTTCCATAGATTTGCTATAGGTCATCATTGAAATTATGAAGTGCATTTCACTATTGCACAACTTGAGTTATTATAATTTGATATATTAGTATAGCACCTAGCACGTAAAATATGTTTATCAAACAAACAATGAAACAAATGAATAATTCTAGTACCAAAAAGGCTGTGCCTCCAAAGTGTTGCATTTGTCTTTCATTCAGCTGAAGCAGATGAGCAGGTGACCTTCTCACAGGTGGGGTAATGAGGACAACTGCTTACCCAGGTGTCTGCAAACCCATATGTACCTTTATTAAGCTAACAGCATTTTTTCATAGCACATTTTTAGACAATCTTTCATTTCCATGTATAAATTTCTCATTAGTCAAAGAACTTGGTATAGAATAAATATCTGGGAGAAATCACTTATAATTTATTCAGTTCTCAGGTCTTCTGCATTCAAATACAGAAATAGCAAAGTAAAATGCCTTTAACTAAACGCAGTGTTAGTAGCAAGAAGTGAGTTCAGAAGGAGTTGTTGGGGTCAGACCTACGCATTGTCACTAACTTGTTACTTGGCTCTAGATAATAGCTGCTGCTACATGAGAATGGAGGAAATAGAGCTATTTCTTCTGATTTTTTTAAAGCTCCGAGAAATTTAGATAATTTTGTGAAAGCCACATAATTTGTTTTCAAATATTTTAAAATGCTGTGTGGGGGGGAAATAACCAACCACCACACACACACTCACACGCAAAAAACCTACATTTTCAGCAACCTTTATATTAGTGCCTCATCCAAAAGATAATGAAATGGAAGTTTATTTCTGTGCACAGCCTGGTTTCCAAACCATTTGAATCTCACTTTCCTCTGCAGATAGGTTTCCTGTGCTCAAATGCTGGCTTAATTGTCTATTAGTTTATAATTCCCCTTAAGTTATTTAACTTCTCTGTGAGTGGGAGACAAACTCAAATGGCCCTCAGTGACCTATGTCTCTGAGTATTCACACATTTGTGTAACCTTCTCTGGAATGTGGGGAGGAGCTTTATTTGCCTCTAACCAGTAGAATATGTCAAAGATGTCAGGATATCAGTTTCATGATTACAAAGACTGTGACTTTTGCTTGCTGACTCTTTTCCTTGGTTTTTCTGAAACAAGTTAGGGAATCACATGTAGCATAGAACTGCAGGTATTTGCTGGACAACCATTAGCCAGGAATTGAGGCCCTCAATTGACTATCTCAAAGGAACCGAATCCTGCCAATGACTATTTACATGAACTTAGAAGAAGATCCTTTTCCAGTTGACCTTGAGATGAGACTTTGCCCCTAGCCAGCACAGTACTTGTATTGCTGCCTCATGAGAGATCTTAAATCAGAGCCCTCCACTAAGCCATACACTCATTCACAGAAAATGTGTCCTAATAAGTGTTTTAAGCCACTAAGTTTGTGGCCATTTGTGGCATAGGAATAAATAACTCAGACACCATGTCTTAGTTTTCTCATCTCTGAAATAAGAAAGAAGAATACTCTCCTCCACCCAACAGGTGCTATTTTGAGGGTTAAATGAGTTAATATCTGTTAAGTTCTTAGAACAATGACTGGTAATGCGAGCATGCAATAGTGCTGGGTGTCTTTTCCTCAGCCAGATCCTGCAGGCAAAGTAAGGTATTCTAGCAAAGCAGGGTGGTACGCAGAAGCGAGAGGGCTATTTCTGTACTGCTTCAAGACCAAGTAACAAACTGTGATGTCATATAGGGAAATTCTTTCCTACTCTGAGTATTACCATAGGGCAACTTTGCTGCAGAGCCTGACAGAGCTACAGCAGCACCTATGAAAGCCAGGGGAGCTGTGTCCTCCTCAAGGCAGAGGTCTTGCCTTTGATGGTCTGAGCACAAGGTCTTTAGTGGATTTATTCTTGAGCACTTCTGACACACTGTCTGGGAAAACCCAGAAACAACTGAGTCATCCTGAGGAATGAGTCTCTAAGGGGTAGTAAGTCTTCTCATTAATGTTGGTTGCGTGAAACCTCTGCCAAGCAAATCTGATAACCCCCAACAGGCCACGGGACAGGATCTGCTGTCTACTCAGTTTACTCCTGTATCCCCAGAGCCTAGAGGAGTGTGATATATTTGACATTAAAGTAACTGTTGGCTAAATGACCTTTGTCTTGCACCAGTAATGGTAAATTGCTGTTGCTTCATTCTTTGAGATGGCAGCACACTTTTCACAGACTTTTCTTTGACCTTACACTTTGGCAATGCAGGATGATATTGGAATGGAAGCTCACCTGCACACAGCCACCTTGGCACGTTTCTGGGAACAGGAATAAGCTAGTCCTCAAGGTCAGTGGATTATTTTCCATTCCATGGAAGTATCTAAGGCAGCGGTTCTCAACCTGTTGGTCGCGACCCACAGGAACTGTATTAAAGGGCGGCAGCATTAGGAAGGTTGAGAACTACTGATCTAAGGTGACAACCTAAGTTAATTATCTTTCTAAGACAGAATATTTCTTAAGTAAATAAATTACCCAGCATCACTTCCATTTCTCCTCAGTTATGGAGAAACAGGGTATAGTCCGAGTATGGAAGATGAGACTGGAGAAAAGAAATGTGTGTAAGCAAGTCAATAATATTGGGTTGATATTAATGTAAGGCAGATCAAGTCATTGCAGTACCAAAGACTCTATCACATGTCTTGAAAGTAGAAAAGCAGATTTGGGGAAGTTTTTCCATCAAAAGAAGAATTAAATGTCATCCAGAGCAGAGATGAAGGAATGGTAAGATTTATAAAGAAAGAGCCTTTCTAATTCATCTTTCCAGTATACAAAGGGTTAAAGGTGAGCATATTTTCTATTAGTGGCTTTCAAAGTTGAAGCT
Organism: Perodicticus potto; assembly: GCA_963574655.1. Taxonomy (NCBI): domain Eukaryota; kingdom Metazoa; phylum Chordata; class Mammalia; order Primates; family Lorisidae; genus Perodicticus; species Perodicticus potto. Next base: position 6,524 of record CAUYRH010122116.1, on the reverse strand, counting down.
AGTACCTAACAAATGGCCCCATGATTCCTTTCTGGACTGATTTTTCCTTGAGGAAAACATAACCTCAAGAGAGTGTTTTCTCGTTCTCTTCCTCAAGGTTGGGAAGTCTGAGGTCTACCTAGTAGAGTGAAAGGCAAGTCCTCTGGGTGACAATGTTAGCCGTTTGTTCTTTTGGTGGTTGTGAGGTCTTCAGGAATCACCTGTCAAAAGACAGCTTTAAAATGGTCAGTACTTTATTTACAAGAATAACGTATAGTTGGTAGCAGACGAGTAATGTATAGGCGGTAAGTGAGGCATGGGAATGGAAGATTCCAAGGACCTCAAGATGGTAAAAGGGTTGAAGAAGTTGTCAGAGGCCTCCAAAGTCTGGTTGTGAACGTTTTCTTCCTGTTTGTCGCAAATGTGGGCTCTGCTGAGAAGCTAAGTCTTCCACTCAACAGCCTTAAGTCTGTATCTGTTTCTTTGGAGTTTTTTCCCCACATGAATTGCACAGTAAGATGTGATATGTCAAAACTACGTTAGTTACAACTCTGACATTATCATCTTCAATTTGTCTTGATATCCTGGGGCAAAGTTTGACCCAAGAAGTTTCATTGAGTTTCTAGATGGAAAGGAAGAACCAAAGTACTTTCCTTTAGTATCTTTTTTATAGAAATCCTTGAGCTGTCTTTATTGGCATTGTATGCTCCCTAAGGAATTACGACTTTTCATAGCACTCATATTTTGTAAATAGGAAGGGCAATAAAATCAATTTCAGAGCCAAGACTGGAGTCTAGGACCACTGACTCCCATAGAATGTGATTCAATTAACAAGATAGTAAAAGTAAACATACTCAGACAAAAACTAGATTAACCCTAAATGGACTTGCATTTCACTGATCAGATGCTTAATTTTATTTCCAACCTGAAATGGGAAGATCTAAAAGCAAGTTCACATGAGTCATTCATTAAACCCTGTATCACCACAACTCAAATGCCTCCTCATTTTCTTTCGGTGATTTTTTTGTTCTCAAGTCTCTGTTAGAAACTCCAGAGTTGAATAAGCTGGCCATATCCCAATTCTGCTTACTCACTTCTCAGCAGATATTATGCAGAGAAATATTACAGACAACATATGTTTCTATTTCTTCCCTTCCTCCATGAGGTCAGACAACAACAACATTCCTTGGAGAAATAGAACAGACTAATGCTTCAGTACAAGAATAACTTCAGTAGTTTCCCACATTTGGCTAAATGCTTGTAATGTTTGTAAAAGAACACAAACATTTGAGAATTGGAAAGAAAAGACTTCAGAAAGAAATGAAAGACAAACAGTACTTTCCAGGGATGGCCTTAATGCAAATTACATCAAAGTAAATGCACCTGACCTACTTGCTGTGGAAGCTCATGGTTTAGAGCAGTGGTTCTCAACCTTCTTAATGCTGCAACCCTTTAATACAGTTCCTCATGTTGTGGTGACCCCCAACCATAAAATTATTTTTGTTGCTACTTCATAACTGTAATTTACTACTGTTATGAATCATAATATAAATATCTGTTATGCAGAATGGTCTTAGGTGACCCCTATGAAAGGGTCATTCAACTCCCAAAGGAATTGCAACCCACAGGTTGAGAACCACGGTTTAGAGGATTCTGACTCGGCATAATAAGAACAGTAACATCAAAGCATCCCTGAGTTGACTAAGATGTTTGAAAAAGTGCAGATCTTCAGATCACAGATAAGGGATGGGGGATCTGGTCCAAAAAGTCCTTTTTATTGCCAAAGTGGCCCTGAAGCATAAGCAAGGCTAAGAACACCCACAAAAACTTTCAGCCTTTCTAGACCTCTTTCAGTAAGAGCAGGTGCCCTGAGCTAGAAGAGTTGCAACTGGACCACACAGCAGGTCAGGAAAAAAATTGCTATTTTCAACCATCTGCTCTTGACTCTGCCCTTGAGGTCCTGGCTTGGATACCAGGACTTCCTTAGCTATTTTCACTAGTAAAGGGAAGTTCTTCTCAAAAAAGGTCATGTGAATTCAACTTGATATGTACAATTGCATTAAACTGATTTTAGGTGAAGTGCCCCTTATGGTTCAAACTGTTTTTACAACCAATTATTGCCACTTCACTCTATATCTTATGAGTTACTCAAGTTATCCCATCTTAGCATTTGGGAATATCAGGACAAAGAGCATTTACGTGAGGTCTCACAACACAGAACTGGAAGTAGAGCTGGGGTCTTCTGATTCAGTATTTTCCCACTTTCAGGAACATCTGACTTATTAAAAGAAAAAGGACTAGCAAACAAGTTGGACATTACAGATTATTAACCTTACCATTTTATGAGTGCAGACGCCAAACCCGTGCCCAAGGCCACAGTGTTAATCATTGGCAGTGTCAGAACAGCTGGGACTTTGCAGACTTGTGTTTGGCACCCATACCACTTTGATGCAGCATTTTGCATTAAAACAAGAAAAATATCACATGGTCCTAATGTTTCCTTTTTCAGTGTGTTTAGACTATTTTCCTCCTAGAGTTGTGTGGCTCACACCTGGCAAATCCAAATAAAGTGGCCATGTATGGCCTATGTCTATATTGTTGCTACATATAATATACAGCTGGCAAATGACCAAGTTTCCTTGCTTATAAATAAAACTCTGTGATTTCAGGGTGGCAAAAAAAATTATTTAAAACCACGATTCTCTGTATGCATGAAGAGGAAAGGGTCTAGATAATTAAAGAGGGCTTGGGTGATGAAAAGATTAGGAACTAGGTCCTGAACCTATCTTATAGGCATTTGGGATTCATGGGCCAAGGGCAAGGAGTTCAGGGTAATGAAACAGGCATCTATTGTGACTGTAGGAAAAAGTAGATTCTAGAAGGTGAAACAAAACAAAACACTTTCTTCACATGTTTACAGTGGTGTTCAGATTGAGATGGATTAGAAAGACAAATACTATATGATTTGATCTGTATGTGGAATAATAATAAAAAAAAATGGTTATCGTAGAAGCAGAAAGTAAAACAGAATGGGGAAGGGAGGTGAGGAGGATGAGAAAGCTTGGCCAGTATACAAAGTTAAAATTAGGGAGGAGAAATACGTTCTGTTGCACAGTAGAGTGACTATTGCTAACGGTAAGGTGTTGTGTATGCTGTATTGCAAAATAGCTAGAAGAAAAGATTTCAATGTTCTTACCACAGAGAAAGATAAATATGTGAGGTGATGGAGGTGTTAACACACACATCCATTGATTTGATCATAATACAACATATATATGTATTGAAAAATCAAATCGTACCCCATAAATATGTATAATTCCAATGTTAATTAAATTTTTTCTTAAATTAAAATTAAAAATCCTCATCACTCACAGAAGTAGGTCAGTCCAAGTTGTTTACTAATAGTGGTTCTGCAATTTGCCCAGATGAATATTCATTAAATGCTAAATACTAATAGCCACATTAGACCCGGCCTGAGCTGCAGAAGATTGAAAAACTAAGGAATTTATGGTCATTCAGATGCTCTGACAGAGAAAACGGCAACGCAGTTGGAGTCAGCCCCTGAAATGCAACCACTGTAAGAATGCACTGTCACAGGGGATGGCAGGGCCAGGCCTTCTATCCTGTGAACTTGAGAGGCCGCACTCTGTTCTGACCTCCCCCAACCTGTTGGCCTCCAGCTGCTTGACCCGGCTGCGTGACCCATGCTGTCTTTCCAGCTCTCGCTGGCTTGGCTGCTGCTGGCTGCCTCCTGCACTGGCCCGAGCCAGGCTGGCCCTGGTCCACTGGTTTAGTTGTGACCCTGCCTGGCTCTCTCACTCAGCTTCTTATCCTCCACAGCTCTCTGGGAAGTAAAGAGCAGAGGAATGCAGAAAGACTGAATGCAATATACACTTGGAGGATGATTTCTTTTCTAATTAAAGAAAAGTGGCTATACGATGGCATCTTGTAGCATAGAATTATTAAATATTCCGTAATAAGATCTTACATACATGTCTACTGCCCTCTCCTCTGAATCCATTTGTATTTTTCAAGGGTTTGAAACAAATTACATGATATAAAATTTCTGCAATGAGTATATTATATAGAAGAGAGACATCTTAACCAGAAAACAATGGTCATTTTTATAATAATAACAGATAGCAACAATTGACAGAAATTTACAGAGATCTACTTACTGTTTGTACAAAACTTTTTGTATTTTATGTTAGCATAAGATTTTTTGGTGAATACATGTTAATGATGGTTCAGGAGCTCAGGACTTAATACATTAATATCAGGCTAGAACTAGTTTAGTGGCAGAGCCAGTGACTGGAAGTATGAACTCACGCCAGATGTGATGAATTTGGTTTCTGTTCATCTCTCTTCTTTGGTGAAGTGTCTATTCAATTCACTTGCCCATTTTTTAAATGGGAGTAGTTTATTTTCTTAATATTGCTTTGAAAATAATTCATATATTCTGAATGAAATTTCTTTCGTAGATATGTTTTGCAAATTTACTTTTAGTCTATGGCTTTTCTTTTCATTCCTTTGACAAGGTATTTTGAGGAGTGAAAGTTTTTAATTTTGAAAATCATTTTAATCTCTAGGTATTTCCTTTCTCTTTGACAATTCTCAAAAATGTATTTATTGAAGAAACCTGGTTCTGTGTCACATACTGCAAAGGGTTGATGTGGCTCTTAAGTCTCTTTGAAACTTTTTCTTCTTCCAACTTTCTCTCTCTCTTTTAATCCCTTGAAGTTAATTCATTAAAGAAATCAGGTCATTTGTCCAATAGTATTTCCCTCAGTCTGGAGTTTACTGATTGCTTGACACTCCCATGTTTTTGCAGATTGGTAGTTACAGCTAGAGGCTTGATGAAAATCAAGTTCAATGTTTATTTTTTCATTTACTTTTTAATTTATTTTTTGAGATGGAGTCTCACTGTGTTGCCCTCTGTGCTGTCATAGCTCACAGCAACCTGAAAAGCTTGTGCTTATGCAGTTCTCTTGCCTCAGCCTCCCCATAGCTGAGACTACAGGCAACCTCCACAAAGCCTGGCTATTTTTTTGTTATTGTTGTCATTGTTGTTTTAGCAGACCTTGGCTGGGTTTGAAACCACCATCCCTGGTGCATGTGGCCAGCACCCTAATCACTGAGGTACAGATGCCAAGTCCAACTTCAATTTTTAATAAGAATACTTCATAGGTATACGTCATCCAGGAGACAGACACATGTCTTATGATCTAACTTTTTGGAATATTAGCAACAATTCGGAATTATGGCTATTACTATGTTTTATCAAGCAGCAGAAGTTATAATCATACATTGTTCATTTTTGAGAATTTTATTTGCTGTTACTATATATTGATGAAAAATTACCATATCATTTGTTATAGTTTAAGAAATATTGTCAATATAGCATTTTGATTGGCCTTATCAATAACTTATTCAAGTGACTATTCTTTTTCTTTTAGATGAGCAAAGAAAGTTCTTTATTGAGAAGAAGATGCTGTGAGCATTATTGATGTAAAAACAAAGGATTTATAATATTATGTAAATTTAGTTGATAAAGCTGATAAAGCAATCGCAGAGTTTGAAAAGATTGACTACAATTTTGAAAGAAAGTCTACTGTGGGTAAAAGAAGTTCTGCTATCAAATAGCAACCCATGTTACAAAGAAATCTTTCATGAAAGGGTCAACTGATGAAATCAAACTTCCTTGTCATGTTTTAAGCAATTGCTTCAGCCACTACAACCTTCATCACCTTTCCTCTATAATGTCCATACTCTATCAATAATTAATAAAATATGAGCACCTCAACTCTTTCTATCCTCAGGTGAATTTTCGTCAACAAGATTCTTGCTTTCTGTTTTTTTTTTTTTAAATTAAAACATAGCTGCATATATTAGCGCAATCAAGGGGTACAATGTGCTGGTTTCATAAACAATCTGAAATGTTTTCATCAAACCGTTCAACATACCCTTCATGACATTTTCCTAGTTATTGTATGAAGACATTTGTATTCTGCATTTAGTAAGCATTGCCTATACCCTTCTAAAATGCACCATAGGTGTGGCCCCACCTTCCCTCCACCCCAATCTCCCCCCTCCCCTCCCTTCCCATATTCTTGTGCTACAGTTAGGTTATAGCCTTCATATGAGACCTTTAAATTAGCTTCACAGTAGGGCTGAGTACATTGGATACTTTTTCTTCCATTCTTGAGATACTTTGCTAAGAAGAATATGTTCCAGCTACATCCATGTAAACACGAAAGAGGTAAAGTCTCCATCTTTCTTTAAGGCTGCATAATATTCCATGGTGTACATGTACCACAGTTTATTAATCCATTCATGTGTTGATGGGCATTTGGTCTTCTTCCATGACTTAGCAATTGTGAATTGGGCTGCAATAAACATTCTGATACAGATGTCTTTGTTGTAGTGTGATTTTTGGTCTTCTGGGTATATACCTAGTAAAGGAATTATAGGGTCGAATGGAAGGTCTATTTTTAGATCTCGAAGTACTCTCCAAACCTCCTTCCAAAAGGAATGTATTAGTGTGC